>JAVTVY010051051.1:0-27142 GCA_036873755.1 Hanleya hanleyi
CATTCTGCGCATGCGCGGTGGCCCAAGGGTATGGAAATAGACGTTTTGGGATCTAGGAGAGCCTCTAATGGGCCGATGGAGTCGTATGAGGTATCCATGTGAAGCCTAGGTGAAGGGGCATCCAGTCATGGGTGGGTGCATGTAAAATTTTTCCTGAAAAAAAAAAACCGGAACACGGACTTTATCGAAAAATCCGGGAAAATGCCTATATGGGGTATGGGGGGTATATAGGTCGCCGGGCTTAACGGGGCTTGCCTATCAATAGAGTTATCTCCCCCTAGTTCCAGGGTGGGTGTATGTAAAAATTTTCCTGAAAAATACGGAACACGGACTTTATCCTAAATTACGGGAAAATGCCTATATGGGGTATGGGGGGTATAGGACCATCCTGGGAAACCTACTTCTCGACATTTGCGGTATAGGTTGTGGGGTCTGGTTTTCTTAGTCTCGTCAAGACAAACATGATAGGAAGTGTCGCGGAGCGAATCGTTGAAATTTTTGGAAAAAGTTCAGGGAGACCCATATAGTCCCATACTAGGGCTATAGGACCAATGTTTGTCCCACTGGGAAACCTACTTCTAGACATTTGCGGTATGGTTGTTTGGATTTGTTTTCTTAGTCGCGTCAAGACAAACATGATAGGAAGTGTGCCGGCACGAAACGGTGAAATTTTTAAAAAAAGTCACCGAGACCTGGGTAGGCCCATAGGCCTATACTGCATGGCTATGGGTGTATAGGTCCATACGGGGTGGACGTGTTGGAGTCTAGGTGGGCCACTAATGGTCCAATGGTGTCGTATGAGGTCTTATTTTGAAGCTCTCATGCAGGATCACTTGACTACACTAATGGTTCGTACGTTGTCAATAGTCTGCGCATGCGCAGCCTGGCCGTAGTATAGAAAGCAGGCATATTTGGGTGTGTGTGTGGGTGTGTTTGGGTTAGAGATGGGCTATTCACGGGTCGAATGGGTCGTGTGAGGTATCAATGTGAAGCCTATGTAATGGAGCCTCTGATGGCGTGGATGTGGGGTAGAAATAGGGTCATTCTGCGCATGCGCGGTAGCCAAAGGGTATGGAAATAGACGTGTTGGGGTCTAGGTGGGCTCCTCATGGGCCTATTGTGTCGAGTGAGGTATCCATGTGAATCCTAGGTGGGGGAGCATCCACCTGGACTAACATTCACGTGGTTTGGTGGGTCTGCGCAAGTGTGTGACGTCACTTCCGGTTTTTCAGAATGCTCAAACACTACCTTCAACTTTCCCGGCCCCGGCCCGGCCCGCCCCGGCCGCAGCGCGCGCGCGCGCGGGTTCTCCGGAAGTGCGCGCGCGCGTCATCACCGGCAGTGCGGGGTTGAAATATCGGGTCAAAAGGTCAAAGGTCACATCCAGGTCAAACGGTCTCCCTTTCGGCAAGGTTCGGAGGAGACAATGTTGCGGCATCGATAGTCAGAGCTTGAACCCCAAAAAGGGGATTGCAAATTAACCTGGGAAGGATGGGCAGTTCCATTTGGACCAATCAGCGGTCGAGAAAAAAGAGCCAATGAGCGATCGATAAAAGAACCAATGGACGGGTACTAGGTACACGTCTGCGCCTACATCCGGGTACTGGGATGCTTTCGCCTACGTCCGCCCCTACATCCGGGTTCCTTGTACACCCGGGTAATGTTTTCTGGACATGGATGGGTTACCTTTGGCTCCATTCTAGGCCACTGATTGGCTAATACGGTGTTCAAAGCCAGTTTCATGCATTATGCTCATATAGAAAACACACAAGACAGGGTTATTTGGTGAGATCTCATTTTGTTTTTTATTCAGTAACAACAACAACGTGAGAACAACCACGTGAAAACTGAAGCCCAGAACAGGGGGCTTGTACATTGAAAGAACTGAAGCCCAGAACAGGGGGGCTTGTAAACTTAAGCCCAGAACAGCGGGCTTGTGTACATTGAAAGAACTTAAGCCCAGAACGGGGCTTGTACATTGAAATGATGGGCGGCCCAGTCATATTCGAGTACATCGCGGTCCTCGGCCTTGGGGTACTCGTCAAACATCTGTACGATGGTAGATAAGGGTCTTCCCCGGCATCGATGGTACAGGTAAAACAAGCAATATTGTCCGCACACGCTACTGGTCAGGCTTTGCAACGTTTGACTGTTCCAACACCACGTCTCTGTGCCTTGATCCATGAAGTCTGTTAAATCGGGATGGAGGGGTGGCAGGCCGTACGGGTCAAAGTATTCGCCCTGCTGTTCTGTCAAGTACACGGCCACCCAATGTTCACCGGGCCGATCCATCGGGTCCGTGTTGAGAACGTAAGCAGCAGGATACATACGGTCTAATGGGAACACATCTCGGGCGAACACCCCTTGAAACACCATACGTGTCTCTGGGTCATTCTCCAGCACGGTGGTTATCTGGTCTGTATCCATGTTAGGTGGAGAAGTCACACAGGATGTTGCGCGCCTTGTCCACTTGAATGATGTTGTCAAACTCGGCGTAGCAGATCACATTGACGGTGCTCCGGAGGGCTCGTGCAAAGTGGATTTCCAACCGTAAATTGCCTTGCTTGGCGAGGGCCAGCTGATGGTCGTTCTCTAAGGTGGGGGTCAAATCGAAACAGAACAACGTGTATCCGTTCCCGTAGTCCTCCCGACTGATCATATTCCCTTCGTCCTGGTTGATTTGACCGATGGCTGTAAACAGGCTCTGATAGGCTCGAATGAAATTCGGGCGCCCAAAGTTCGGGGTTAAGGCCGTGGCTGGCACCTGTTGTCCATCCACATGCAGGGCCACAAAATTGATGCCGAAATGTTTAAAGTCAAACGGATTCTCTGGGTAGGCTCCGCTGAAGCTGGTATTTTCCACACAGGCCAGGATCAATCGCTTGGGTAGTTCCCCCAGGAACAGATTTTCTTTGTTGGCGCTCATATTTCCAGCAGACACACAGAACACTTTGGTTTGCACACGTCGGATAGGGTACTGGGCTGGTTTTATTTCCAAGGCTTTGAGGTGTCCCAATTGAACGACTGGATTCGGTTTCACTTTTCGGACATACAGGACTGCGTCTCGGATGACAATCTTATAGTCAGCTGCATGCCCCTCTACGTTAGCATCCGTGTTCGCCATGAGATCATCCAGAACCACCAAGGTGTCGGGTTCCAAATCGGCCAGGTTAGGTAGGCCTTCCACGAACGTGATGTGGGGCATTGCTGCATACGCTGCCTGCCATTCTCCGTAACACCACACGACTCGGGCAATGGGTGGGGTGATCATGCTGTCGGCGTGTTGAAGGAGCTTCCAGACGAAGTGCGTTTTGCCGGAGCCCGTCGGTCCTGCGATGACGCAAGTGAAGGGATGCTGCCACCGAGGGTCCATGGTTCGAGGTGAATCCGCTGTCGTGGTAACCCGCTCTTGTAAATTTCGTACGAGTGAACTGGAGTGGTGGATACAACGTCGGTCGTCGTTGTCTGTTCACTGCGAGTGATGCTGGTGGTGGTGGGTATAACGCCGGTCGCCGTTGTCTGTTCACTGTGAGGGATGAAATCCGGTGGGTCTTCAGACGTACTGGGTGTACTTGGTGTAGATGTGGAGCTTGGTGTGGAGCTCGACGTGGCTTGTACACGGGGTGTGGTGGTGACTGGGCTCGATACGGGGTTGACTGGTGCTATCTGTAGACCGGTTTCACTGGTGGCTGGTGTTCTCAGTTGGTTAAGTAACGTGCTGACATAGGCTACGTCGTAAAACACACCTCCGTACAACACACTCAGCAGGGTTAGCAGTATCACCACAAAGCCCACTTGCGCTTTGCGCGTTTTGGGAGACGCTGTGTTCAGAGGCAGCTGCTGTTTGTCCATAGCACTGTGGTCGGACGTGGAATGAAGGATGACGGCAGTGGTGTCTGGCTTTATAGTCGTTTCACCTGGTTGGCAGCGACCCAGGAATTGAAGGAACTGGGCCAGCCTTGCCATTTGACGAAATGAAACAGTTTGCCACGTCGACGTTCCGTTTTCAAAATCTGCTCCACCGTGTAGTAGTCTTGCTGTGTTTTTACGACAGGCTGTAATTCCGTCTCGTAAAACGTCCCTAGCAACGGTTCCCCTTGAAGATCTTCCAGTTTATAGACTCGCTGCTGTCGGGGTAGGCGCCGTTTAATCAGGAAGTGCTCATCGCTCCAGTTGGGCAAGTAACTTTTCTCAAATTGACCTTTGACTTTACTGATCCGTACAGGGTCCCCGACCTTGAACACCGCCTTCGTCGTTCGCTGCGATTGCCTGGGGTACAAGACACGCCGGACTTGGGCTTCATTGCGTTGGGTCACGGTAATGGGGGCTCTCTCTATACTCCGGTGATAGGCTCGATTGTAACCACTCACAAGTTTCGGGAGAACATCGATGTACCGCCTTGTATTCTTATAGGTGAAATATTTATACATGCGGCCTTTCAATGTCCTGTTGAACCTTTCCACCACGGAAGCCTTGGTCTCGTTGTACGTATGGAAGAAAAACACCTTCTGGGCTTTCAGAAACTGTTGGAACGGTCTGTTGAGGAATTCCGTGCCTTCGTCGGTTTGCAAATACAAAGGTTTGCGCCCGGTCTTGAAGATGTCTTTGAACGCCGCTATGAGATTCGCCCCCGGTTTCGTCCGGATGGGTACCACCCACGCATACTTGGATAGGATATCGATGCACGTCAAGATATACCGATTCCCATCGTTGTGTTTGGCAAAGGCGCTCATATCGACCAAATCCGCTTGCCACTGGGCATCTATTCCTCCCACGATGACCCGGTTCCGTAGAAAATGGCGACGGACAGATCGATGTAAGGTATAGGTGTCTTGTCTTCTTAACCAATCTCGGACTTGGGCACGTTGTACCCCCTGGGGTTTGGCCGCTCGATAGAGAGCCGACAATGCACTATAGGCCGCCGGACTGTCGGGACTGTAGTATAAGTTATCCAACACCTTCTCCCAGCGCTTCATGGTGACAAAATGATGATGGACCCTGGCTCTATCGTTTATTTATAACGGGTATATCTTGGGCCGGAGTTTCTTTCTGATTTTCTTCGTTGGCTTCCACAGTGTCCATGGCAAATGACCAGTCCAACTCGTCTGATGACCGCTTGATAAGCACTTGATCCACATCTACTACGGCATCTTCCAATGCAGACCATAGATCAGGGTGAAGGATAAAATGCACTGTACCCCATCTAGCCGAGCCAATTGAGCAAAGAAAGGGCCGCGACGGATGTACACATCGTGACACAAGTGGATGAGATCGCCGTCCAGTTCACCAGACAACACCCGTTTGAATTTGGTCCAGCCCTGCCGGGACAGACGAATGTGGGCCGGGCACGGTTGTGTAGGGTCCGCCTCACAGATGTCTCCCACCTCCTCCATGATATCGACCGTCCGTCGAGCTCGCCGCTCAACACCCGTTTAAATTTGGTCCAGCCGTCACAGTGTAGTGTAACCGTATTCGATACGGTCTCAGCGGGCGACCAGCAAACATCTCCACGGTCTTCCACGAGGATGACTTTATCTTCATAGACGTGTAACCCACCTGGGGTGTAAGGGGAAGGATGGCTCGTAGGACTGGTGACATGCTTGATCCAATGTCGAACGGTGAATGACACACACTGTGTCTGACACTCGTATTTATAGTCAGGTCCCACTGTCAATGCCACAGCGCCAGGGTCAATAGGGCACAGACTATTGTGAGGCCAACCAGCCGTCGCTGGTTCCGGCGTGAGCGCTCGTGGTCCATAGCCCGAGCATCAAGGATGGCTGTCATAGTCCAGTAGTGGTGAGTGATGGCACACCTCTCCATCGAGTGCACTCTGTCGAGGACCGCTTCTGTGAACTCGTTCAGGATCTGGCGTCGCCCCTCGTTGTCGTCGCCATCTGCAAACATGGACCGGACCACTGATCGGTAACCCGTGAGTGAATTAACCACGGTGGCATGCTGTAAAATGCGAGTCGCATAGGGCTGGATCTCCGTCATGGCTCTGCAACCGTAGAAATGAAGGTGCAGAGGGACGTGTTTTATAGACCATGTCACACATGCGCGCCTAGATGTAGCTCTACGGGTGTAGTCCGTGATACGTACTATTCTGATGGGTTATGTGGCTCCTATAGAGATAGTACTTCATCGACAATGGGGACTACTTGTTCCAAAGCCGTCCATAGATCAGGGTCCAGAGTAAAACCACCTCGCTTCAGACAGAGGAGTCGAGCAAAATAGGGACCGCAGAAAATGTAGACGTCGTCACACAGGTGAATGCTATCACCGTGCAGGTCACCCAACAACACCCGTTTCAAGGTAGTCCATCCTTCCGGTGACAAAGAGACGTGCGCTTTGGGTTCAGTCGTACACCAACACCTAAGTCCGCTATCGATGAGGTCCACTCGTTTGGGGTACAACAATAGGGTGCAGCCAGGTGTAAGCCTCCGGGTAGCCACAGTCCCTTCTTTCACCTCGGGGTGTAGTAAGTCATCCACCTCGGGGAGTACATCTTTCAGTGCCATCCATAAGGGTGGACAGAGTGTGATATAGGTACCTCCACTCTGTTCCAACCGGGAAAAAAGGGAATCCTCTCCAGCAGTGCGTATGTGCACACCGACTTCCACGTGCATGAAATCCCTTTCAGGCTCTTTTCCCTGTAACAATCGTGTCAATAGAGTCCAGCCTGATAGCGATAACAAAATCTTCACCTTCTGCGGTGCGTCTTGGACCAGCTTGAGGAATACATCCTCGCGGCTCCAAAATGGCGGCTCCAAAATAGCGGCTCCAAATTGGCGGCTCCAACATGGCGGCATGCCATTGTGGGGAAAACCCCCAGTACATAACAAACAAGTCTAGACATGTCCTAAGGTCACGCCTCATTCACCCCAACCGGAAGTGACGTCATATGCAAATTTCTGAGGTCAAAGGTCAATATGCGTCAATCGGTCTTTTGTATACTACTATTATCTTCACAGGACAATTCATATTTAATGGTACAGTTGCACAATGTCAGACTATTTCTATTCACCATCTGTTTATATATATAATTATACTCTCGCTGTTTAATGTTTTACAACATATACATTCTTAGGGATAAAACAAACCCGCAAGGGTTTTATTCCCGCCAATATACAGACAATATGGACGCATTCCACATTAATTTATATGCATATCTTCTCTGTATGGTGAATAAAATTTCAATTCAATTCCTGTGGAGTCATATGGTGGTTGCTTTTTAGTCCCCAGACATTAATTTTCCCCACCTCTTGCATATTGCTCCAATTTATTACCTGTTTTTGGCAGGATTCTGCTGTTGGACTGTTAGACAAATATATGTAGGTTTATTGTTTGGGTGAAAAAATTAAGCTGTTCGACGTGGGGCATTACAGGTTAGCTTTTCTGTGTTTTCTTGCATTTACTAGAGTTACCCCATGTTGAGGCGTTTACTCCATTAGACGTTCTCGATGCTCATCCATTAACAGGTACAGCTTAAAGCGTTGGACACATCGGTTCTCGTCAGATCACCGAAGTTAAGCAACGTTAAGCTCGGTCAATACTTGGATGGGTGACCGGGTGCTGTACTGGCTGGACTGATCAGTGTCCAGGGTAATAGGAACTGTGAGCACTCTCGTGCCCCGGCACATGTAGACACCGTCGTGATATGACTGAAACAATGTGGAAAACGACGTTGAACCCTACTACTCACGGATTCGTCCATTAACATCAGATGAGTTACTTGTTTGAGCTGATCTGTCATCACAGCTCCCGAGCTAGCTTATCTAATTCCGCTTGAGCCGGTGCTTGGAACCGTGTGGATAGTTCATATTCTCCACATGAACAGCTGCAGTAAATGCGTGGCTGAGATACTAAGGCTTCATAGTAGCTGTTCTCTCACCGGTCTACATCATGGCGTCAAGGCGTTATGCTAGGGCGTTAAGGCGTTGGTGGGCGTCGCTGCATCTCGATAAATTAGTGGCAATACCATGGAATATCTAGAAAATCAGAGCTTCAGGGCTAATTCACCAGGGCGTGGAAGCATTAAGCTTGGCGCTGGCAGCCGTTGCTACAAGCTGACACCTCACACGATGCATTCGGACCACGAATGGTTCATCTCTACCCCAAACACCTTCCTTCACACCCTCAAAATGCCCACTTTGGCTACTACTCCTAATGATGACGTCACCCATGACATCAAAGATGACATGGACATCCCTCATGGTCTATACCACGTGAGCTTCAAAATGACACCTAACGCGGTCCGTTTGGACCACGGATGGTCTCTCAATCGCTCAAACACACCCTAATGCACCACCAAAATGACCATTTATTGCTCAAATCTTCACCTGCTATCAATGTATGCCATATTCCCTCCATTTGGAGGTCTCCTGCAAAGAAATTATCTCCCCTGATCGTCTCGTCGATCATCCGCTAGGTGGCGTGTTCTCCGCGCATGCCCTTCCTCGTTTTCCTTTGCAGTCTTGGTAGCAAGACCTGTTTTGAGAGAGCTCCTGTAAACAGTAACTTTTGGTTGTTATAGACGCACCCTAGGGTTATTTTTTTCTCCCGTAATATCATCATGGCTAACGTAGTCACCCAAACTATAAAGAATAGTAAAAGATGTGAATCATGTCGTCAGTTTTGGCCAGTTAAAGACTCGCATTTGTTTTGTTTCAAGTGCAGAGCACAGGTATGTTATCGGCAAGTGACATGGCGCGAATGTGCAGACTGGGACGACGTGACCTGGCATAGCTACGCTATGGCCCGGCGCAGGCAGCTCCTGAGAGCGGCCGCTGAGAAACAACAAGCTACTCAGGCCCTCTTCAACGACTTGGCTGTGAATGAAGATTTTCTTTCACCGACTGCAAGCCCGTATATCCAGCCTAGCGGCACAGTCCTGCAGCCGGTGGAATCTTCGCAAGTCACTCAAGATACAGTACAGACCTGTGGGGACGGACGGGACCCATCATGGACTCAAGGCACGGCTCCACGGTCCAGTTCAAGCTCCCCTGAAAAGACACAGTCACCGACTCGGCCCCGGAGCCCCGCTACAGGCACGGACCGGGGACAGACCTCGGATAACAGTTCCCGTTCATCCAAGTCTCCGCAAGTCAAGAAGAAGGACAGGTCTACTAGCCGGGACCCGGCGAAGAGCCGTACCCCGGAGCCGCACCTCGGAACAGTGGACAAGTCGACAGTCTGGAGCACAGATGGGGACCATCACTCGGAGAAGTCTAAGACACGGACTCGGACTCCGGAGCGGGACCTCGGCACCAGCACGGCACGGCCCCACACAACACATCGGGACTCCGACTCCAGACCAACACACCGGGGCCACGGCCCCGGGACGTCACGGCCTTATGTAGAACACCGAGATCCCGATAAGCCACGGACCTACACGGAGCACCAGGACCCCGAGAAGTCACAGCCCCATACAGAGCGCCGGGACTCCGACTCCAGAGCACCTCGGACCCGACCATCGGAGCGAGAGGTTTCTTCCAGGGACAAGGCTAGAGTCTGCAGCAGAGGACGGCACGGACTTATCCAGAACGCCGGGAGTCTACATCTGAGAAGTCACGGACCTATACGGAACGGACTCATCCAGAACCCCGGGAGTCTACATCTAGAAGTCGCGGATCTATACGGAACGGACTCATCCAGAACGCCTGGAGTCGGCTTCTGAGACGGCTCGGACCCGTGCATCGGAACCGGAACCCGACACCACAGCAAGAAGATCCCGAAGACGGAGCCGTACCCCGGAGCGGAATCGGGATTTCAACTTTGACCGTCGACAGCGGGAAAGGCGTAGAGACCGCCCTCGGCGCCGGAGTCAACACCTGGTGCAGGTTATCGGGATTACCGCGGTAGAGACCGCACTCCCGAACGATTCTACCCTCGACGTTACAGAAGCCGTTCCCCGGATCCCCGTCAACACGCACGCCGTACCTCGGATGTATCCAGGGACCGCACGGATTACGATGAACGAAGATCAACAGACCATCATCGTCGTTCTTCGTCAAGGACCAGAGAGGACCGGGAGCCCCGCAAGCCGGACCGCCAGGACTCTCGGGTACAGTCAAAACCTAAATCGGTATCCAGAGACGAACACGGACTTAAGGATCGGCCCCCCGGATGCGGATACGGACCCTTAGATCAGTCTCTACCTTCTAAAGTACCTTCAAAGTCAAGCCTGGTCAAGGAACATAGTCACCTTCCGGCAGCACAGCTTCCTGTGGTTGCAGTTGTTTCATCGTTGGAGGCCCGTGATATGGGACGATCCCATTCTTCCGTCAATACAGATTCAAACTCGGAGGACGAGGATCACCTACGACGCTCTGCCTCAACAGCATCCTCGTCTCATACAGATCAACCTTCCGGCCGGGAGGCGAAATCAGAGGAGAAGGACAAGGAGAAGCTACCGTTTAAGGCCAGGATGACGGCAGTGTATGCGCTAGTCCCGGAAATGCCCAGACCCGTTGATGGTGAGGAGAAACAGTCTGATGATCCTCCCCAGAAACGGAGAAGACTTACAGCGGCATCCCATTATGGACTGGACAAGCCTTCTGAAGAGGACGTTGCGGTGACGTGTGCACCATCGCCGGAGTCAATCAGATTGAACGACGTGCTGGATCGACAGTTGGGGACTTCGTCTTCTCTCCAGAAACCCGGTCCTTTCAAGACCTACGTTCTTCATGGAGACAACCTGCCTTTCAAGCCTCCAAAGTCCGACCCGGATCTGGACAGACTGTTGAATTTCACCAAGACGACAGCAGTTGTACTTCAACAGAAACAAGCCTGTGCGGTGGAAGACAAGATGCTGACGCAACATAGGATTACGTCATACACCGACTGCTTCCTTACGGCGATGTCAAAGGTGATTCAAGATCCAGACGTAAAGCACAAGGATGGATCCCTGACCTTCTCCCGATCTAAGATTGACTTCCTTATCGCCTTCATCGACTCTCTGAACAAGTCCAACGCCCATGTAATGGAGACGGGTGCCTTCACTTATGCTACTATGGTGCATTACAACACATATAAGGGAAGTGGGAAGAGGTACCGACATACTGACTGCGTCACATGACTTCACAGAATAGTTTTCTGGTTAACCTATTCTAAAGTACATACCAATAATCTAACGATTCGTGATATGTGTTGTATCTCAGGTACGCTTTTATTGTACCTGTTCATGTGGCAACTTGGATGATACGACCACACGGCCCCTAGCACCGGCATAAGCGGTATTAGATACAAATCTAGAGAGCTATGATGGAAATGCTCTGACAACTCGTATACTGGTAATTGGTGAGCTGTTTCGCTGTGACAACTCGTAAATTGGAGATTGCTGAGCTGTATCGTCGTCAGATGTAAATGACGGCATTTAACACAAAAGACTAGTCGACCCAGCATCCGACGGGCGGGATATCTGAAACACCCCAAGTCGGAAGTGTTGGAGTCGGTCAAGAAAGAGTTGGCACAACAACCCCTGTCGTCCAAGTACCTTTTCAACAAGGCCATCTCCACAGTCATGCCTACTGTTAATGATGAAAAGACTTCCCGGATCATCGGGGCCCTGGCTCAACGCTCCTCCGGAAAAGGCAAAGGCAAGGGCAAGGGCAAGTCGAGCGGAGGAGGTCGCACCGGACAGTCTTCCCGCCAGGACTCGGGCAACTTACCCAGGCAAGACAACCAGTCTACTTTTTGCCCTTACGGAAAAGGACAGTTTCATGGCAAAGGAGGGAAGTCTTCCGACCGGGGCAAAGGGAAGCCCGACCGTCGGAACTGACGGTCGTCAGCCTCATCTTCTAATCACCAATCATCCTTTCATCCTTCCCAAGTTTCAAGTCTTCATTCATCCGGTTGTAGGCGGACGTCTACAGATCTTCTAGCGGAACTGGAAGCTTATTACAGACGACAAGTGGGTCACCAGATCACTCAGAGATGGAGTTTTCCTCACGTTTCTCGGGTATCCCAAGCTCATCACCAGACCCAAGCCATCACTCCTTCCAGTTCGTCCGGAACATGTGCAGACCTTAGTGGAATCCGTGCAAGTTTTATTGGACAAGGGCGCCGTCCGAGAGTTACCCGTGGAAGAAGAAAGTGCGGGGTTTTACAGTCCTATCTTCCTCGTTCCCAAGAAAGGTACAGACCAACTCCGCATGATCATAGACCTGCGGCGACTCAACGACACTCTAGCGCCACCTCCACATTTCAAGATGACATCAGTCCCATCATTACGGTCCCGCCTACAACCGGAGGACTGAATAGCTTCCATCGACCTCCAGGACGCCTATCTTCATGTTCCCATACATCAGCATCATCGTCGGTATCTCCGATTCATCATCGCCGGGAGACGATTCGAGTGGCAGGTTCTACCGTTCGGCATCTCAATCGCTCCTTGGTGCTTCACAAGAATCACATCACCAGACATTTGAACGTCGTTGCAGACAGTCTTTCACGACCGGACAAAGTCTTACAGACGGAATGGCATCTCCATACAGAGGCTTTCCGTCAGATGGCATCGATCTGGGAACAGCCCCATGTAGACCTATTTGCGACAAGGGACAACGCTCCGCTACCGATCTTCGTCAGTCCGATTTTCGACCCACAAGCCTGGGCAGTCGACGCGATGTCTATCAGCTGGGACATCCTGATCGCCTACGCATTTCCACCGATAGCGCTTATACAGGCAGTCTTGACCAAGATTACAGAGCACAACTGCAGACCAAGGCTTTTCAAGACCTGTTACAGAGGCGATGGCGACAGCAAACAGATCATCCACCTCTCAACTGTACCAATCCAAGTGGTCTTACTTCTGTACTTGGTGTGGGACCAGAGACATCGATCCCAACACTGTCTCTGTTCCAATAATAGCTGATTTCCTATTACATCTACATCAAGATAAGGAATTCAAGCCAAGCACCACAGAGGGATACCGTTCAGCACTATCCAGAGTCCTAAAGTTGACCTCAGGAATCGACATCGGACAGGATTCTCACATCTCGGCTCTTCTCCAGGCTTTCGCCTTACAGTCTCGCCGGACACGACAATTACTATCAAAATGGGACATAGGAGTGGTGCTGAGTGCTTTTCTACGCCCACCATTTGAACCGTTACAATCGGCTACAATCAAGGCCCTGTCCTACAAGACAGCCTTCCTAGCAGCCTTCGCTCTAGCCACTAGAGTATCGGAGCTTCACGCATTGGAGCGCAGTTCCCTGGCATGGACCGCAGGTTGGAAAACCATATCTTTTCGCCCGATCCCGGAATTCATCGCCAAGAATGAATCCACACGTCAGGGACCATGTGCCCAGAGACTATATCAGATCCCAGCACTTACAGATTTCGTGGGTCCGCTGGAAGATGACAGACTCTTATGTCCAGTTAGAGCCCTACGATGCTATTTACAGAGGACAGACCCGACTAGAGGCTCCTCTTTTTATCTCTACAGCCAGGAGCATCTGCGGACATTACTAAGGAACGATTGCAGCCTGGCTGAGGAAGAGGATACACTGGACCTATCAACTCGCCATCGATGCTCCTCCCCTTTTGTCAAAGGCATCATCTCACGAGATTAAAGCTATTGCGACGTCCTGGCCGCTTTGGAAAAACTTGTCACTGGACGATATTGTACACGCCTGTGCCTGGACAGTCAACTCAACCTTCGCTGACTTCTATCTTAGAGACATGTCTGTACAAACAGATAGGGTGACTACGTTGGGCCCGTTAGTTGCAGCCCAGCGTATAGTCCACTAGTTCTATCAAGAAAAAGGAGGGGGCGCCACTCAAGCAAGCAAGATCCCGACAATTCGGTAAGTATAGAAGCAGACCATGTCGGAGACGAAGGGACTTCAAGGCATCACGATGGCATCTGATTATCTGGCTAAGTATATGAGCAAATGGTCGGTCCAATATCCACCTCTCGCCGTATTACTTGTAATTCCTTGAACTCCCTACGCCTCTATATGACACGGGAATTATCAGGATATTACTAGGCATATCAGACTTAGAAAATCAGAACAAGGCGTGCTCCGCTCAACCCAAAGACAAGACGCAAGACCGGCTACCCAACCTCCTCTGTTGGGAGTCTGGCATACATTGATAGCAGGTGAAGATTTGAGCAATAAATATGAAACATTTAAAAACAATGTTGGTATTTATTATCAAATCAAACCTGCTATCAATCTTGATTTGCCCAACCCATCCTCCCCACTTTGCTACGGCCTTGACTCAAAACACGTCTTGCACAGCATGGGAAAAAGAGGAAGGGCATGCGCGGAGAACACGCCACCTAGCGGATGATCGACGAGACGATCAAGGGAGATAATTTCTTTGCAGGAGACCTCCAAATGGAGGGAATATGGCATACATTGATAGCAGATTTGATTTGATAATAAATACCAACATTGTTTTTAAATGTTTCATACTTTACTTACTACACCCCAACTGCACATGTGCAGATTGAGGCAACTCCCAATAAAAAACATGCCAGTCTGACTCTTCTCAACGGGAGATTCACACTGATATCCTACACGGTCCATTTGGACAATCGACTGAAATCTTTTGAATTCGACTGAAAAAACGGAAACTCGGTCGGTTATTTGATCATAGCTCGCTTAATACTGGTGCGACTCTGGCAATCTAAACGTTCCGTAATAGCTGAAGAGTTTCTCTTTTCAAAAATATATAGCTTGATAACAAAAGTATTTTTATTATTGAGATATTGTGCAACTTAAAAAATTGTGTCGACTTCGCTGAATATTTTTCGGGACCGACCGACATGCGGTTTTTCTTGTCCGGAAAATTATTGCGTGAACTGACTGATATACTTTTACGTTTCCGGAATCCTTTACTTTTTTACGAATAAAATGGTATAAAATTTATGCATGTACCTTCTACCGTTTTCCGTGAAAGGGTTCGCTGAAAAAATGCGATCGAAAATCAAGCAATTTTCAGCGGAAAACGGGTGACTGCTATGAGTAAAAACCCGGATTTGAAGATGGACTTCAGAAAAGTCCGAAAATCCGGAATCAGGATCGCGGGTAAGTTTATGGGGAGATTGGTAACGTCAGTGGGTCGTAAATGTCGAATTAAATTTAAAAGCAATTTTATCTTAAAGTCTCTATGTTAGCAGACGACAGTCTCTGGTCTAGCAGACGACATACTTTGAACTAGAAACTAGCAAACCCTCAAAAACAACAACTGAGCACTTACAAAACATCAAGACACATCTACCTTATTCCGCTTATGTAAAAGAACTTCGAAAATAATTCAAAAGACAAAAAAGGTTATCAAGAAGAAACAGCTTCAGAACTATTTCTTTCAGAGCAAGAACTTTGTTTTGTGCAAGAGTAAACCGGGCACTTCCTGTTAGAAGAGTTACAGCTCTCCTATATATATATCTGGATGACCCTGTACCCTAACGGGTCTACATCGATATATAAAAAGAAAAAAATTATTATAAATTATATGAACTAAAATGAATTTTATCATTTATTTCAGAGTTTTGTTCACTTACTGACTTCTTGATATCTCACAGCCCAGACTGGTGAACAGTTAATTAAGTTTTAATCCCATGCAATTAATCCCTGACCGCTAATAAGGTGTACTGTTTGGAAACATTTGTCTTGTGCTCAGCCATATGGCAATTCTACTGATTGGTTTTGTGACAGACATATTCAGTAGACAGAGATTATTTTTATGTAACTTTTTTGTTGTTTTTAGGATTTCCAGAACAAAGGACCAATTAGTGTGAACAGTGTTCCAAAATCATTTCTGCTTGTCAAAATTATTTTTACTTCATTTTATAAATTAAATATGTTATGTATTATTATAATGTACTAATTCTATTAGTCAATTTATATTAATATCGACTTTGAATATTGACCTGGATCTAAATTTTGGTACAGGACAAAACAACTCCCCGTAATTTCTCAATGGACTCAAAAAATCATGATTTTTTTTCCAATTTTGGGGTCACAGTGACCTTGACCTTTGACCTTGACCTACATTTTGGTAGGTGACACATCGTGTCCCCCTAACGTACCTACTGACACAAAAAAAATGTTATTTTTAATAATTTCCTGATTTTGGGGTCACAGTGACCTTTGACTTTCGACCTTGACCTAATTGTTTTGTATGTGACACTTCATTTCCCCCTACTGAATCCACTCACAAAAAATTAGAAATTTTTAATGATTTCCTGATTTTGTGGTCACACTGACCTCTGACCTCGACCTACATTCGGTATGCAACACATCATTCCCCCCTAGGGCATCCACTCACCAAAAATTAGAACTGTAGACGGAAAACTGTCAATAATCAATGATTTCCTGATTTTAGGCAACAGTGACCTTTGACCTCTGACCTTGACCTAAATGTTGGTACGCGACACATCGTCTCCATCTAGCGTATCCACTCACGAAAAATTGCGACTGTGGATAGAAAACGATCACAGATATAGACCGGACACGAACACTTCAATGATTTCCTGATTTTAGGCAACAGTGACCTTTGACCTCTGACCTCGACCTAAATTTTGGTACGCGACACATCGTCTCCCCGTAAGGTATCCACTCACCAAAAATTGGAACTGTGGATAGAAAACTGTCCCAGATATAGACCGGACACGAGGGACGGACAGACAGACAGACGGACGGAAACCGCCATCACATAATACGTTCGCCTTTTGGCGGGCGTATAAAAATTACTGAGAACAAAATATATATATTCCTGGTCATTTTTCATTTCGATTATAGAAATATATGTATTTAAAATTAATGATCAATTCAAAATTATGGTACCATACCATAGAAAAATATTTTTCTGAATTCACAATTCTGACCCTTCAACCTTGCGAATTTTCCCATATACTTACCCGCGATCCTGATTCCGGATTTTCGGACTTTTCTGAAGTTCGTCTTCAAATCCGGGTTTTTACTCATGGCAGTCACCCGGTTTCCGCTGAAAATTTCTTCATTTTCGATCGCATTTTTTCAGAGAACCCTTTTACGGAAAACGGTAGAAGGTGCATGCATAAATTTTATATCATTTTATTCGTCAAAAAGTAGAGGATTCCGGAAACGTAAAAGTATTTCAGTCAGTTCACGCAATAATTTTCCGGATAAGAAAAACCGCATGTCGGTCGGTCCCGAAAAAATTTCAGCGAAGTCGACACGATTTTTTCAGTTGCCTACTATCTCAAAAATAAAAATATTTTTGTTATCAAACTATATATTTTTAAAAAGAGAAACTCTTCAGCTATTCCGGAACGTTTAGATTCTCAGAATCGCATCAGTATTACGCGAGCTATGATCAAATAACCGACCGTTTTTCAGTCGAATTCAAAAGATTTCAGTCGATTACGCCGTCCCCACGGATGGTCCCTCAATCACTCAACAGACCTCCACGAACCCCCAAAATGTCTGCTTTCTATACTACGGCCAGACTGCGCATGCGCAGAATAATGAAACCGGACGATACATTAGTCCAGTCGGATACCTCTCCATGAGAGCTTCAAAATAAGACCTCCTACGACCCCATCGGACCACTAGGGGTCCCCTAGACCCTAAAACACCCACCCCAGCGCTACTTGCCCGATGCGCATGCGCACAGTGGAACTTTAAAAAAAAATTCACCTCTTAGCTTCGAGACCCCTCCCATCGTGTTCTACGTGGTGAGAGGAGAAAACGAGATGCCACAACCCATTCCGCAAATGTCCAGGAGTGGGTTTCCCAGTGGGGCCAACATTGTCCACTGAGCCAGTATAGGCCTATCCAGACCTATCTGAACTTTTAAAAAAATTCACCGCTTAATTTCGAGGGCCCTCCCATCGTGTTCTACATGGTGAGACGAAGAAAACAAGATGCCACGCCCCATAGTTAAATCCACACGATAAAAAAAATGACCACCCCTATCCCATACATGCATTCCCCGTATAGATTAACATGCAAATGTTCGAATCAGGGGAGATCACCCGGAATTTGGCCCACAGAGGTTTTGCCTAGTACGAGTTGTCTTCCTTACCTCCAGATGGCAGCACGGTCGATGCCAAAAAGGGATTTCCCACAGCAGCGCCTCCATTGTGTGTGTTTATTATTTGCGGAGATATACTGGACACGACACGCTCAACCCTATAGTCGCAATCATGCTAACTCGTCATAATAACATCGTACAACACCTATAGGTTATCTTTATTACTATAAGTCTTACTTCCTATGGATTCCTGTGGGGGTTTTTTCATGCCAATACGGCATTCCCTTCTCTCGTTATTTGACTATGTAGAGAAACTGAGGATTCCCCTCTTGCCATTTATGCTGGGCATAGTGCTGGCGATATTGTCGATGACCCTGTTTCATGACGTGTATTCCATAGATACTTTGGACTTCTATAAACAGGGGCCGCGGAACCGGGGGCAGGGGCTACAGCCCCCCACTTTTTGAGACTGCAATGTTATAAGTCCTATCTTAGAGAGCACCAGTCCAGCATTTAACATGGCCGATATAGAGTTCAGCCCCCCCACTTTCAAACGTGCTCCGAGGCGCCTGATAAAGGCTTATTGACTATTGTAGAACCGTATTTGGCTTATTGTTGACCTACTTTCGTGAAGGCCACATGGAGGTCACATGGAGGGCACGTGACGTGATCGTCACGTCACGGAACTATAATGATCACGTTCCCTTCCCGCGGTCTTCACGAAAGTAGGTCAACAATAAGCCAAATCCCTTCTATTACTACTGACATATACGCAATTGAACACGACTTATCAGCTATTGATATGGAATGAAATTTAATAGACTCTCTTAGCTGAGCTCAACTGGCATTTGATCAAACATGGCGGCCAAATTCTGAACACATTAAATATGTGATCAAACATGGCGGACAATTCCTTACAAATTGTGGAAATGAGATCAAAAGTGACAGGGCATAAACTGGTTTAAATTGGTTAGCTATCTCGATCCTGATCCTTCACCTGATTCTGATCCTGCTCCTGCAGCTGGAATGTATGTTGCATTTCGTCTGATCATTTGACAAAACCTGGAGATAACTCTGTTTTGGAAAAATGTAGTGGAAGCACTGTGAGTAGTATAGAATGAAAGAAATCTGGGGGGGAGGTGTGTAAGTGTGGGGTAACCCAAACACGCCGCTGTTTGCGCGAAGGTTGATGTTTTGGGTTCATATGATAATAGCCATCGCGAAACTATGCCCGACAGATAATGGAATATGTGGACCAGCGATTGGATCGCTAGGAGCACCGATTCGATTGGCTAATGCCTGGTGTCAATCTCTGCTTCGTGGATCAATATTTTCGGCAATATGCCGAGTCGTGGGGTTTGTCATTCCGTGTTACTGACAAAGTCTTCCCTTCGTATAGGCAATCTAAAAAGTCTATCTGCTTAATTCTTAATGCAAAGGATTGTTCGAAGTTTATATTTGCTTATCTTAACGTTAATCCACGCACGAAAAGAAGTACAAAAGCAACAACCATGCATGCGGAGTGCCATTTACGTACATAAGATGGCTTGCGAATCGTGTGTCTCCATTATCGCGGAGCGATATCCGGTACTTTACCGTATTCTGTTCGGCCTTCATCCGGCGGAGAACAGACTCGAGAAATCTGAAAAATTACAGGTTTTCATACCACTTCGGAAACAGATATTGCCTGGGCTTACAAAATATATAGGTATGAATAACTTTCATATCATGCAAGAGGTGTGGTAAATCTGTAATTTTAAACAAGTAGGACATCACATGACTCGAAAATGGCGGGTTACGTTGGAGTTACGTCGGTAGACTTTAGCTGATTGGCTGACGAAGTCACGTGGTATTGATTTCTGGAAATTCTATCTTGCAGCTGCCGAAAGTAGGCTGAAAATGGATACACACGATCCCAGAGTCAGTCTTACCGCGTATAGATGACCCAGATGGTTACAGGTTGGCGGAGTGCGCGTGTACATATTACGTCGTACATCACAACCGCTGCTGTCAGAAAGTCAGGTGACCAGTTCAGGTGCATCCTCTCCGTCGGGGATAGTTTCGCGATGGCTTTTATGTTGTAAACGTAAAACGTCGACCTTCGCGCAAACATCGACGTGTTCGGGTTGATTGTGGGGTCTGGAAGAGTTGAAGCCGGTCACGTGATAGGTGGGGTAGATGCAAAACTAGGATTTTCTTGAAAAAATAAACGACGCAAAATTAACTTTACACCAGAAATCCGGACCCCCCCCCCCCCAGCCCCCCTCCCCTCCGACAAATAGCTCTATATGGACCCTATGGGGTCCCAAACTGGATTCCGAGAGATCCGGAAAAACGAAAATGCGGGTTCATACTTATATAAGAATCACGAGACAATGCATACAATAGCCAAGTCTGGGGATACAATAACCCAGTTTGGGGACAACAATGTGTCTAGACAAGTGCCTTTTCAACGACACAAAGACCCAGACAATAGTTCCTACATGAAGTATCGACCAAAATGCGGATAAAGAGACGTTACACCCAAAAATGCGGAGAACCCCAGTCAAGTGTATATGGGTTTCACAGAGTGATGCAGGATCGGGGAGCAGCGGTCATGTGACTGTTGGGTAGATGCAAACATAGGATTCCGGAAAAAACGGACTTTACATGCCAGGTCCGCAGGGGTTGTGATTGCACAGTCACATGCACAGTCGAGGGGTAGAAAATAAAGGGGCATTTTAGGAGCGCGCAGGAGCGCGCATGGGCAATAGATGGTCTATCCTGACTCTAAATGAGTCGTGCAGGTGGGTGTGCGCGATAGGATGTAGTGGGCAGGGTATATATGATGGGTCTGTCGAAGTAAACTCCCCCTGGGTACAGTTTCATTGAGTGAGTGAATAAGTGAAAAACGAGTAAGTGAGTGAGTTAGTCATTGAGTGAACTGGGGAGCAGCTACCGGCTGCTATTGTTCAATCAGAAGCCGCCCTTTGAGAAACTTGTTTGCGTCAATCATCGGCCATGTTCGCTCTTGTTCGTTTTCAATGACCGTCTATTCACACTGATCCATCCCTACGCGTCTTCGGACAGTCTAGGATACTGTATCTGCAACATATCGAAAACAGGCATGACGATCTATGTCGACGCCACCTGGACCCTAGTACGCCACCATGCGCCATGACGTCACTTCCACCGATTACGTCACGTCGATGATGATGTTACTTTCGGCGATGACGTCACTTACATGCTATAGGTACAGGTAGTGAGAGCACATGCGTGCGAGGAAGTCTCTTCAGTACATGGCGTTACTTGATGTCGTCATTTTCATCAAGGTTCAAAGACCAGTGGCCAACCCGATGTGTCATGACATCCCTTCCGCATTATGGCGTTACGATAATGTGTTATGGCGTTACGGTAGGGCGTTAAAGCGTAATGAAAGGCGTTCACACGCGTCACTACGTTTCGGTGAATTAGTGTCCAATCTATGGGATATCACGTGATCATTTAGACTTATCTTTCTGGGGCATTGAAACGTTCAGATGGTATTTGCGGGCGTTGCTCTGTTACGTCTATAATACCAACCCTACTCGAAAGATGTCTAACCGTCAACATGACCCGAAGTGTAAACGAACGTTTACCAGACACTACGATATGATACGATATGATACGGCACCAGCATGTACATATGTACAGCGAGACCGAGTGGGTAGAAGCCGATGAGCCCACTGATGTAGATAATGATGCAGAATACACGCGTCTAGTCCGTCATTCAATATTCATCCATCGAGCATTAAAAAATACCCATTCCATATAACAGCATTAGCATTAGCACTATATTAAAACAAAAACAACCATAGTATACATAAACACAGGCTAGTTTCCTGCAAGAGAGAAGCGGTCAACAGTTTTCAATGACGCCGGCAAGACATCATGATGTTCCAAAAATGTCAAATCCGAATCGCTGATCAGAATTCTTGTAAGTGTTTATCTAGAGCATGGCATATCTCAGTCAGGCCTTGATTGCAAATGTCCATATGAACACCATGATGATCTAGAAGTACATGGGTTCATACGGCCCCTAGCCTCGCGTTACGAAACGTAACGCCATAGGTCTTGCCCGCTACGCTCGTATTTTGCCATCAGCATGCGATTTGTATTGCCAAATTTGAGAAACATTGAGTATAGTCGATTGGTGGTACAGACCTGTTGAGAGTTTATCCATTGACACAGAGAGCCTTCCCACTGAGAGCCAGGCTAGTAGTATAGAGAAGACGGATCCGGTCCTGTTTTCCAGGGAGGTAACTCTTGGTTCCCCTTTTTCCGCCAGGGGGCGCCACCAGTCCCGTATAACGTCACTTCCGGTCTGGGTGAATGGTGCGTGACCGTATGACGTCACTTCCGGTCTGGATGAAGGGCGCGTGACCTGTGAACATGATAGGATATGTACTGACCTGTCTGTGGGGTTTTTCCACAATGTCGTTCATCTCCGTGTCTTTTCAGTGAGGTCCGTGGGAGCATGTACTGACCTGTCTGTGGGGGTTTTCCCACAATGTCGTTCACCTCCGTGTCTCTTCGGTCAGGTCCGTGTCTTTTCGGTGAGGTCCGTGGGAACATGATAGGAGATGTACTGACTTGTCTGTGGGGGTTTTCCACAATGTCGTTCACCTCCGTGTCTTTTCGGATGGGGTTTTTCCCGCCAGAATTTCGCTGTCGTCTGCTTGGGGTTGTCACGTGCCGAACACCTGGCTCCCCGAATTGCAACATTGTTGCACGTTCGCTACAATGTTGCATTTCCCGCCAGAATTTCGCTGTCGTCTGTTTGGGGTTGTCACGTGCCGAACACCTGGCTCCCCGAATTGCAACATTGTTGCACGTTCGCTACAATGTTGCGAAGATGTCACGGAGATCAGCGAAGAGACACGGAGGTGCCCGAAGAGACACGGAGATCCCCGAAGGGGGCGAGAGGGGTCCCTAGTGTACCGATTGGGTCGTATGAGGTATCAATGTGAAGCATTCGTGAAGGGGCATCCGATGGGGTGGGGGTGGGGTTGAAATATCGTCATTCTGCGCATGCGCGGTAGACCAAGGGTATGGAAATAGACGTTTTGGGGTCTAGGGGAGCCCCTAGTGGTCCGATGGAGTCCAGCGAGGTATCAATGTGAAGCCTATATGAGGGGGCATCCGATGGGCAGGGTGTGGGGTTGGAATATGGTTATTCTGCGCACGCGTGGTAGACCAAGGGTATGGAAATAGCCGTTTTGGGATCTAGGGGAGCCACTAATGGACCGATGGGGTCGAGTGAGGTATCAATGTGAAGCCTATGTGAGGGGCATCCGATGGGCTGGGTGTGGGGTTGGAATATGGTCATTCTGCGCATGCGCGGTAGAACAACGGTACGGAAATAGACGTTTTGGGGTCTAGGTGGGTCCCTAATGGACCGATGGGGTCGAGTGAGGTATCAATGTGAAGCCTATGTGAGGGGGCATCCCACTGGGTGGATGTGGGGTCGGAATATCGTCATTCTGCGCATGCGCAATAGAGAAAGGGTATGGAAATAGACGTTTTGGGATGTAGGTGAGCCCCTAATGAGCCGATGGAGTTGAGTGAGGTATCAATGTGAAGCCTATGTGAGGGGGCATCCGATTGGACTAGGGTCTCGGCCGTTATCCACATTCTGCGCATGCGCAGACAGGGAATTCTGGGAAAAGGGTGTGGAAATAGACGTTTTAGGGTTTAGGTGAGCCCCTAATGATCCTATGGTGTCGTATGAGGTCTTATTTTGAAGCTGTCGTGAGGGAGCATCCGCCTGGACTAGTGTGTCGTTCGTTGTCAATAGTCTGCACATGCGCAGTCTGGCCGTAGTATAGAAATACACGTGTTGGGGTTTAGGTAGGCCCCTAATGGTCTGATGGGATCGAGTGAGGTGTCCATGTAAAGCAGTCGTGAGGGAGTGTCCGACGGGGTGGGTGTGACGTGGAACTGACGTCATTCTGCGCATGCGCAGTAGAGAAAGTGTATGGAAATAGACATTTTTGGCGCCGACAGGGGTCACTATGGGTCCGATGGAGTCGTATGAGGTCTTATGTTGAAGCTCTTGTGAAGCAGCATCCGATTGGACTCAGGGTTCGTCCGTGTTCAAGGGTCTGCGCATGCGCAGTCTGGTCGTAGTATAGAAAGCAGGCATGTTGGGGGATGCGTGAGGGTGTGTGTGTGTGTGTGTGACCCACCACTAGGGGTCCCTGGTTGGGGTTGGGTGGTCGTGTGGGTTCTGCGAACAGACGTCACTTCCGGGTTTCACTAAAACTACCTTCGAACACAGAAGAGTTCCAATGTTCCCTTTAGACGTAGGGGTCCGGATGTTCAACATCCGGGGTTTTTTGCGGCCCGGCCCAGCCCGGGCCCGCTCCGCCCGCAGCGCGCGCGGGTTATCCGGCCGCAGCGCGCGCGCGCCTTATCCGGGCGCACGTCTGCGCGGGTGAATTTCGGATTATCCTAGGCCACTGATGGGCTACTTTCTCCACGGTGTTCGAAGCCAGTTTCACCGAATCCCCACATGTCTGTTATAGCCTTCATGCATTATGCTCATATAGAAAACACACAAGACAGGGGTTTTTTGGGTGAGATCTCATTTTGTTTTTTTGTTCAACAACAACAACGTGAGAACAACCACGTGAAAACTGAAGCCCAGAACAGGGGTCTTGTAAATTGAAATCGGTCAAACTTAAGCCCAGAACAGGGGGCTTGAACATTGAAAGAACTTAAGCCCAGAACAGGGCGGGGCTTGTACATTGAAAGAACTTAAGCCCAGAACGGGTCTTGTACATTGAAATGATGGGTGGCCCAGTCATATACGAGTACATCTCGGTCCTCGGCCTTGGGGTACTCGTCAAACATCTGTACGATGGTAGATAAGGGTCTTCCCCGGCATCGATGGTACAGGTAAAACAAGCAATATTGTCCGCACACGCTACTGGTCAGGCTTTGCAACGTTTGACTGTTCCAACACCACGTCTCTGTGCCTTGATCCATGAAGTCTGTTAAATCGGGATGGCGGCAGGCCGTATGGGTCAAAGTATTCGCCCTGCTGTTCTGTCAAGTACACGCCCACCCAATGTTCACCGGGCCGATCCATCGGGTCCGTGTTGAGAACGTAAGCAGCAGGATACACACGGTCTAATGGGAACACATCTCGGGCGAACACCCATACGACCATACGTGTCTCTGGGTCATTCTCCAGCACGGTGGTTATCTGGTCTGTATCCATGTTAGGTGGAGAAGTCACACAGGACGTTGCGCGCTTTGTCCACTTGAATGATGTTGTCAAACTCGGCGTAGCAGATCACATTGACGGTGCTCCGGAGGGCTCGTGCAAAGTGGATTTCCAACCGTAAATTGCCTTGCTTGGCGAGGGCCAGCTGATGGTCGTTCTCTAAGGTGGGGGTCAAATCGAAACAGAACAACGTGTATCCGTTCGCGTAGTCCTCCCGACTGATCATATTCCCTTCGTCCTGGTTGATTTGACCGGTGGCTGTAAACAGGCTCTGATAGGCTCGAATGAAATTCGCGCGCCTAAAGTTCGGTGTTAAGGCCGTGGCTGGGACCTGTTGTCCATCCACATGCAGGGCCACAAAATTGATGCCGAAATGTTTAAAGTCAAACGGATTCTCTGGGTAGGCTCCGCTGAAACTGGCATTTTCCACACAGGCCAGGATCAATCGCTTGGGTAGTTCCCCCAGGAACAGGTTTTCTTTGTTGGCGCTCATATTTCCAGCAGACACAGAAAACACTTTGGTTTGCACACGTCGGATAGGGTACTGGGCTGGTTTTGTTTCCAAGGCTTTGAGGTGTCCCAATAGAACGGCTGGATTCGGTTTCACTTTTTGGACATACAGGACTGCGTCTTGGATGACAATCTTATAGTCAGCTGCATGCCCGTCTACGTTAGTGGCCATCAAGGCGAAGGTCGGAGGAGCCCGTATCAGTCGGATTTTGATGGGGATCTTGTTCAACAGGTATCGGTCTTGCATGAACATGTCTGCGTGCAGTCGACCCATGAGATCCACCGAGACGCCGTTCGCGGTCAAAGCCTTGCGTTTGTTATATCCCACATTGTCGTTCTCTACGCCCATGTGCTGGGCTGTGTCCTGGTAGAATAAAGCGGCTGTCAGTTGAGATTTTTTAACCTCTCGCCCATGCGACAACAGCGTCTCGATGTAGGCTCGATAGGGGTACGTGTTGGTCGAGTCACTGTTGAGTTTGTCGCTGAGAAATATATCCACCTGTTGAAACATCGAGTGCAGCCAGAGATTCGTCGGGCCCACCGTTGCTTGGTCGACGATTCTGGAGCCATCTCCATTGACGATCTTGGCTTTCACATACAAGTATGTATGGGCTAAATCCACATAGACCGTATCCGCATTACTGATGGTGAACTCGATGGGCCCTGTTTCGTTGATACTGGAGAGCGGGAGATGCTCCACCCATAATCCTTGTTCGGCACTGGTCTGTGTGGGCGGGACGGTCCACAAATCAAATTCACTGTTGGTGGAGGGGCAGGACTCTGCGTGGATCAAGGACACGTTTTAAGAAAAGATATCCTGGGTCTTCGATGTGCGTCGTCGCTGGGTCGGTCGTCGACTGGTGCGTGGTCTCGGTGGTGCAGGTCTTTTATTCCCTACGGTGCGTTGTGCTTTGGTCACCAAGACGCCTCCTGCTCCTTTGGCCCGCCGTTTCAAGGCTTCTTTGGGTGCCGTACCCCCCCAAGACATCACCGGCGACTTGCAGTCCACTGCGTACCGCTTGTTTGGCGATTGCTTTCACCCCACGCGTCACCAAATGCAGGAACGTTTTGACGATGCTCCCGAGTATGTTCCCCAGTCCATGTCCTCGTTGCATGCGTGCACCACTAAAGACCGGAAGGCCACCGCCGGCCTGTTGGGCATAATAGTCCATATAGCTGCGTGCATCGCACTCGCAAGGCACCTTCATTATACAAAGTGGGGAGCACGTGCTTGTCGAAAATGAAGTGTCAGCACCACTTTCCCGCGTTCGAATGCCACCGGTCGTCCCGTGTCATCTCTTATATCCACCGTGATAGTGTTGATGTCGGCTTGTCGTACGGGTAGGTAGAGCATGTGGGTGAAACTGTGGGTGAATTGATCTCCATACGTCTTTTTAATGGGCACCACCCGTA
>JAVTVY010051052.1:0-25912 GCA_036873755.1 Hanleya hanleyi
AACCTTAAACTGCATAGGAAGGTCGCATATATTTCGCACTGATAAGACAGTTGATTATATTTATCTCAGGGAAGGGAAATATCTCTGATGTATCTGCCTCCCATTATATATATTTGTAAGATTTTTATGTCTTGGGAAATTTAATCAAAATTCATTTCAAAATGTGTTGTATATTTTGCTCGGTCTTCAATGTCATGAGATTGTCGTTTCTGCAAATTTACTTGAATAGGTGATAAGCTATTTTTTCGACCTTTACTGGAACTGATGCAAATATTAAGTCCAGTAGGAAAATATAATATTTACTGAATACATAGTGGTCTTTTTTTTTCGCTAGCAGTGATGGCAAATACAAAATTGGTTTAAAGTTGAGCAAAATATGACAAAAAATTGTCTTTTCACGGGAAAGTTTGTAAGCCTACAGGCGAACAATGCCTCTTGGAAACAAATGCAGGATAAATATGACCAGATTAGCTTCCCTGATTCTGGCTGCCATTTCTGGACATCAAGTTGGTGTCTTAGGGTGCAGTCCAGGAATTCTTCCATTCGGCAAGGAATGGACCATGGGTCCGTTTTTCGGCCATCAATTGTCGTAAAACCCAACCCAGATCACTTATATGTATATATTTTCTGGAAGAGCATGATTAAAGTATTGTAATAGCCGGTTCCCCTAATTTTTTTTCTTACCCCTTGAGCTAGGGAGCTGAAACTTACCCTTGCGTCAAGATCTACCAGAAAATGTAAAGAAAATCCCTTAGATGGCCGCTTTGATGACGTCACAGTGGTGTAATTTTTTGGTCAATTTTTCGGTCAAATTTTCCGAATGTCATTACCTGATTGTCCGTCGTCCATCGTGCGTCGTCCGTAAACATCTTCTTCTCTGAAACCGCTTGGCCGATTAAGCTGAAAGTTGGCATGCATGTTCCCCCCAATGAGTACACCAGAATTTGTTCATGCGGTGTCGATACGATTTTAAATATGGCTGCCATGGTGGCCATCTTGAATTTGCCAGTGAAATCTTGTGCATCATTATTTTTTGGTAACTACTTCATGGATCTTTCTCAAATTTGGTACACCGGTTCCCCTTTGGGTCTTGTTGTACAACATGTGTACTTTAGTCCAATTTGAATATCCAATATGGCCACCAGGCGGCCATCTTAGATTTCCCCATGAAACTTTGTTATCGTGATTTCTCAGGAACTACTGCATGGATCTTTCTCAAATTTGGTATACAGGTTCCCCTTGGGATCAAGCTGTGCAAGATACCTTTTGTGATCTGATTCAAAAATCCAATATGGCCACCAGGCGGCCATCTTGGATTTCCCCATGAAACATTGTTATTGCGATTTCTCAGGAACTACTGCTTGGATCTTTCTCAAATTTGGTACACAGGTTCTCCTTGGGGTCTAGTTGTGCAAGATACATTTTCTGCTCTGATTCGATCATCCAATATGGTCAACAAGCGGCCATCTTGGATATCCCCATGAAACTTTATCGTGATTTCTCAGGGACAACTTCATGGATCTTTCTCAAATTTGGTATACAGGTTCCCCTTGGGGTTTTTGTGCAAGATACCTTTTGTGGTCTGATTCAAACATCCAATATGGCCACCAGGCGGCCATCTTGGATTTCCCGATGAAACATCCCTTACCAAAATCTAAACTCTGGTAATACTATGGTAATGGCTGTGGTAAGACTATGGCACCATCTGGTAAAACTAGGGTAATGTATATGGTATCAAACCAGATCATATGATAATACTCTGGTTCATTTTCCATGGTCTGGTAATACTATGGTTAGAACAAAACTTAACATATTAAGAAAATCTGTACTATGGTAATACTATGGTAAGGACAAAACTTGGCCCTAAAATGATTTTTTTTCATGTACTGTGGTAATACTATGGTAAGAACAAAACTTAACATATTAAAAAAAATCTGTACTATGGTAATACTATGGTAAGGCAAAACTTGGCCCTTGATTTTTTTAATATACTGTGGTAATACTATGTAAGAACAAAACATATTAAAAAAATCTGTATCTAAATGATAATATTGCAACAATTTTGCCACAACCCTTTCTTGCGGTGACAATTTTTGGTGATATTGTGGCAATATTCTCAAACTTTATCGATTTGACTGATTTCTAGTATTTGAAAAAAATAAGTTTCTAATAACAATTATCTTAACAATTTGACACCAATAAATTAAACTAGAATGGGGGCTAACAAACACTGATCCATATAATCATAACAATTACTCACTACATACTAATATTTAATTTACAGAATGACTATTGTATTCTCTGAGGGTATCTAGTTCACCCATCACCTGGGTAGCCAGCATTCCAGATATATCCTGTGACATAAATCATTTGTCATCAACTAATGCTTTTGCATTAGGATCTTGGTCTGTGCTTACTGTGATTGGTTTGCATGGAGCTTGCTGCGTGCTCATCGTAATGAATTTGCTGCATGAGTCGAGGCAGCCACGTTTGCATGTAAATAATATGTGAACGTGCTGTAAATATGCATGTCAACTACAATATGAGATTAATATGGTAAGCCTATGGTAAGTAATCTGGTAATAGTCTGGTAATGATAGGGTAATACTCTGGAATTGGAACATATGGTATTGATAGGGTAATACATCTGGTAATGCTATGGTTTGAAGAATACCTAATGTGGTTCAAACCATAGCATTACCAGATGTATTACCCTATCACAGGGGCGTCGGAAGCAAATTGAAAGTGGTACGGCCACTATCATAGGACTTTAGGCGATGGTCCAGGGGCCGCCTAGGCCCCGGAAGCTCCTGGGGTCTAGATCACCGGAGACGCGTTCTGATCGATTTCTGGAGAATAAAATCACTCTGCAATGAAGTGTATTTTAGTTCTTTCCTAATTCTTTTACCATGAAAACGCAATCGATGGTGGTTTTCTGTGAAGCTGAATTACAATAAATTATGTGTAAAGTACCGTAACTTAGACACATTGTGTAGACGTAACCAATATAATTCTTATGGGCAATGGGGTGTTGATAAATTCATTGCAGAAGTAACGCCATCTACATTCATGATTTAGCTAGCTATACTTCTGCAATAATAAAACTGGCGCTCGCAGTTTTTATAACGGGCCATGCTAACAGTAAGTTATTTCATACGGAAGCGTATTAGTGCCAGTGTGAAAAAAAAAATCCCGAGATTTATCTCCTAATTAGGACATAATATCTCCTAATTAGGAGAAAATTATCTCCTAATTAGGACTTATTATCTCCTAATTAGGACTTATTATCTCCTAATTAGGAGATAATTATCTCCTAATTAGGACATATTATCTCCTAATTAGGACTTAATATCTCCTAATTAGGAGATAATTATCTCCTAATTAGGACATATTATCTCCTAATTAGGACTTATTATCTCCTAATTAGGACTTAATATCTCCTAATTAGGAGATAATTATCTCCTAATCAGGACATATTATCTCCTAATTAGGACTTATTATCTCCTAATTAGGAGATAATTATCTCCTAATTAGGTGATAATTATCTCCTAATTAGGACATATTATCTCCTAATTAGGACTTAATATCTCCTAATTAGGAGATAATTATCTCCTAATTAGGACATATTATCTCCTAATTAGGAGAAAATTATCTCCTAATTAGGAGATAATTGTGATCGGTTGTTGCCCCATTTATCAGTTTTTTCGTGAGTAGTATGCAAAGCACCGTAGCCCCGGCTCAACTTGACCGTTGACCAAACCACTTTTAGTTGAGAGGGGTGCAATTACAAGCGTCTAGTCCGTCATTCGTAATCCAGCCGTCGTCCATTAGAGAATATCCGCGTCCATAATCCAAAGACCTATTCCATATTCCAATAACAGTATTAGCACCAAATTCAAAAAGACAATCATAGTATACATAAACATAGGCTTGTTTCCTGCAAGAGAGAAGCGGTTAACAGTTTTCAATGATGCCGGTAAGACATCATGATGTTCCAAAAATATCAAATCCGTATCGCTGATCAGTATTCTTAATCCATAATATTCATTGTAAAGTCGTCATCTAAAGAATGATGTATCTCAGTCACGCTTTGATTGTGACTGTTCATATGAGTACCATGAGGATCTTGAAGTACATGGGTTCATACGGCCCTAGCCCCGGGTTAAGCGGAATTAGACACAAGTTACGAAACGTAGCGCCATAGATCTTGCACGCTACGTTCGTATTTTTCTATCAGCATGCGATAGGTTGTTATGCAAAGAATGGTTTACCCCAATGGAACGGTCAAGGTCGCTATAGTTCCGGCAAAGGCCACTTCCGGTCACGTGACCACAATTGACGTCTGAGGATGTATTCCTCTGGAGTGATACGGTCATGTCCGACGGTGATGCGGTCATGTCCGTGGAGAAGCCTCCGCGCACAGAAAGTAGTCCCTTGTCAACGAGATTTTAATACGCTGGTGGTCGATTCCCTTGCGTCATAATACCATGATACCGTTGAGAAAACAACAAGGATGACAAGTCAATCATTTTATTTTCCCCTCCAGTACATCATACCCATCCTGGGTGAGCCGCGTTGGGTATGTTTATACTTCAAGTAGGCTCTTGTCCAATCAGAAGCCTTCCTTCAATCTTCTTTCGGTGTGACCTAAGCATTGCCGGCAGGCCAGGATACCGTTCAGTCAGCATGTCCTGAAACAGCTGTTTGCGCATTCTGATTGCATTTTCCAGAGCCTCGGTGGGTGGTAACCCCATATACTCTTCCAAGCGACGCTTGGTCTTCATGATGGACCTGTGCGTGGGGTCGCCATTCAGCTCGTGGATGGGGCAGTCGGGATCTCGAAGCCCGCGCATTCACTCACTCAATCGCTCACTCACCCACTAGCGTTAGAGCGTCACTGCGTTTAGGGCATCACTGCCTTAAGACGAGCGTTGGGCATGCCTCACTCCCGGAGCTCCGGAGCCTGAGCTTGGAGCTCTCGGAGCTCGGAAGTGACGTCATCGTACGCATGCGCACACACACCTTTGGTGCACCTTGTATCCTATAGCCCATAGATAATTATCTCCTAATTAGGAGATAATCATCTCCTAATTAGGAGATAATTTTCTCCTAATTAGGAGATATTAAGTCCTAATTAGGAGATAATAAGTCCTAATTAGGAGATAATTATCACCTAATTAGGAGATAATAAGTCCTAATTAGGAGATATTAAGTCCTAATTAGGAGATATTAAGTCCTAATTAGGAGATAATAAGTCCTAATTAGGAGATAATTATCACCTAATTAGGATATAATAAGTCCTAATTAGGAGATATTAAGTCCTAATTAGGAGATAATAAGTCCTAATTAGGAGATAATTATCACCTAATTAGGAGATAATTATCTCCTAATTAGGAGATATTAAGTCCTAATTAGGAGATAAGTCCTAATTAGGAGATAATAAGTCCTAATTAGGAGATAATTTTCTCCTAATTAGGAGATATTATGTCCTAATTAGGAGATAAATCTCGGAATTTTTTTTTTCACACTGGCACTAATACGCTTCCGTAATTTCATGGACAAGGGACGCAAAAAGAAAAAAATGTGAAAAAACACCTCTACCCCGTCCGTCATTACAGTTATTTGCAGGGAATTACTTGGAGAACGAAGTAATTGCGGCAGAATTATGGGGGGGGGGAGCTAGAGCCCACCCCAGGCCCCTCGCCCCCTTTCCATTCCCAACACTCCGCTGGGCCTGCGAGAGAGCGAAGGACCAACTCGCGAAGGGCCAATTCGCGAAGGAGCAAAGCGAGCAGGTAGTCCAGTCAATATGTGCAGATTTTTCATCGGATTGTGCCTTGTTTCATAAAAGCATGAAATTTGGCACAGGTGTACATCGAGGCGTAGAGAGCATTTCTGGATATGGAGCTACTGCGAATATTTCCTATGTAGGTCACAGCGGCCATGCCGCCAGGAGCCCATATAGCATTAGCAATCCTGCACTATTTTTCTGTTTGGGACTTTTTCTTTGGGTCATTTGTCAGAATATTGATGGAAAGTACGATATCAAAGACAGACAAACGATAATGGTCATTTGACCGAGTCGACCATCTTGAATTTCAAGATGGCCAACATCTGAAGCCTATTTCATTCAATATTTCAATAACCACACAATATATCGATATAATTTCTGTCGGTATACCAATATTTTATTGTTTCAGCACTACGATTATTTCACAGTAGATATGGTGCAATAACGATCATCTCGGATTTCCAAAATGGCTGTCATCATTTTCCAAAATGGCCACCCGATTTTTAATACGGACACCTTGGGCACACGTAGCTTTGTATTTGTTAGTTCTTTGATTTTCGAAAGCAAAATGGTTCTGCAGTGCTAAATTATTATGAGACAGTATATTTAAAATAATATGTAAAAATAGCCAACCAGATATTGTTCACAAGATTTTCCAAAATGACCGCCAGATTTTCATGTTGAGTCACTTAGGCACATCCATTTTTGAGTTAATTTTCAACACTACTGCGTTGCATTTGATGTTTGAAAGCAGGATAACTGTACAAGAATAACAGAATAGTTGCCACAGTATTATAAGACAGTAATATTTAATTAATCAAGGAATGAAAATGTAACGTGTACGAGCAGGACCAGTCGTAGTGTTTAGAAGAAAACGAATCAATAACCGGGATTGCCCACTGGCATTCTGGCCGTCACCGTCGTTAACCCCTTCACTAGTGGAGATCCGGGGCTCGAAGAGATGATCACAACCGTTACAAGGATGACTGACTCTAATGTAAAGGTCTATTATGGTATATTCTGCACAAATGGTATACACGGTTACAAATAATAGCGTAGAACCGCGTGGCTCAGACAGAATGTCTAAGGAGATGTAACGTTAGGATATTTACATATATGTACAGACACTAGGGGAGTGTATGCAAATAAACTTGATGTATATATACACGTGATGTGTGCACACAAGTTAACGGATACGTACACTTGGGGTGTGCATATAAGGTTCACGGATACGTACACTTGGTGTGTGCACATAAGGTTCACGGATACGTACACTTGGTGTGTGCACATAAGGTTCACGGATACGTACACTTGGTGTGTGCACATAAGGTTCACGGATACGTACACTTGGTGTGTGCATATAGAGTTAAACGTATCCCTGGTGTATATGTGGATAATAGAAGAGAATGTGTGCAGTTTAAGCTTGATGTTATATGGTAATAATATATATATGAGAGTGTATGCATATAACTTTACAGTTATTATAGTGCTTTAATGCGCGATAAGGGCGGCCTGGCTGCTGGCCCTTCTCTTCTGGGGATAAGGGCGGCCTGGCTGCTGGCCCTTCTCTTCCGTCGTTGGAACGTTATGGATATAACGCTCTCTCCAGGGATGGCACCCAGTCGTTGGAACGTTAAGGCTATAACGCTCTCTCCAGATACGTCGCCCAGTCGTTGAAACGTCAAGGCCCGTTGGAACGTTACGGCGGTAACGTTCTCCCCAATATACAGATACCCTCAGGCGTTGGAACGTCACGGCAGTGACGCTCTCTCCAGATATGGCCCCAAGTCGCTGAAACGTCACGGCCCGTTGGAACGTTACCAGTAACGCTCTCTCCAGAGACGTGGCAACCCGGCGTGTGCTTCACCCCCAGTCGTCGGAGCCTGACCCTAACTTGTCAGCTCACCAGTCTGCTTCCCGCACAGGTAAGTATAGCCCGGCGTCTCAACCCTTACGGCTGCTACGACCCGTCTATAGACACGCCTGTGACTACACGACTTCACGACGATCTCTCAGGTAAGTATCACGCACCACTCGACTCTCAGGGACCGTCAGGACAATTACTTGGGTATATCTTGTATTACCATTTCATCTGGAACCGATGAAACATCATACTGTCTGTAAACTGCCGTTGTAATCTGTGCCTTGGCTTGACCGTACAGTCTGTAAGTCTTGTTACCACTTTTACATCGGTAAAAGGAAGCCCGCCTTCTGTAGCGTGTGATAAACACACGTATCCTACTGCAATCTGTATGTCTTGTTACTGCTTTTACATCGGTAAAAGTGAGCCCACCTGCACCGTGCCTTTATGCGTGATAAATACGCATATCCTCCCTGTGGGATCTGTGGTCTGTGGCTTTCTTGACTGTATAACCTGTGCTCTGTGTTTCTTTATTTAACGTGTGACAAATACACGTCTCCTTCTTGTAAGATCTGTGTTCTGTAGGTGTCTGTATTGAACGTGTGATAAATACACGTCTCCTTCTTGTAAGATCTGTGTTCTGTTTGTTTCTTGTGTGCTCTGTGTGCTGTATCTTTCTCGACGGTATAATGGTGATCGGTATGGCTGGACTGGTACTGTACTGTTTATGATCTGTGCGTCTTTATTTGCTCGTATGTGTGATAAAGACACATGTCCTTCCAGTTGAATCTGTAAGCTGCATCTGTAACTTGTCTATGGCCAGCTATACGCCGTCTGTGTAACTGTTTGCGGCCTCCCCTTGCTCTCGAAGCGCCCGGCCCAGTTTATCGATGTTTCCCGACGAAAAATGGCTCGCCCGCCTGTGTCTTGTCTCGGCCCGCCGGCTGTAATACTGCGACCGTTTCCGTCCCGTAAAGCGTTGCCCGGCTGTCGGCGACGAATAAACAGGCTCCACGATACGTTGTAGGATTATGGCAGGGGGAAACTTGGTTGATGTATCCCGGTATTTAGTGCAGTTGTATGTTTCTGGGGAGGGAGGGAATCTCCTGACTATAGTCATATACCGCTACACGGTCAAGAAGATCAACAAATATTGTGGCTTAAGTCCCAGTGCAGCGAGATAGCACAGCAATATTGTCGAAATTATCAACCTACTGGTATAGACACTAAAAGCCCTATTTTATACTGAAGTTAGACCATGCAAGTTGCCTAAATGTGCTACAGGCAAACGCATGTCTCATTACAGTATTATCCAATACCCCAAAACTACATGTACATACAACACGCCAGTCGGACGTGTTCCCTAAACTATAGTATAACCACAAACACGTTTCCACACCGAAAATGCGAGCCGGCAAATTCTCATTGGATTGGCGTGTTTTCACAGGTTACACTAACTACAGGATTTATAATCTTTTAGATTCCCAGGCCAAAACAACTGCCTTTACGCCCAACCGTAAATTACACCAAAATCGAAAGTTACAGGCTGTACCTGGAGACGTGCTTCCTCGAGCTCTCTCTTTCTGGTCTCTCCTCGATTGGAATGTCAGCTCGAGGTTAAATAGGGTGTGCACTCTCCACACCCAAAAAGTCCCCACAGGAGGCTTCCTCACGAACGGAGACGTTTCGACCGAACCGAAGATAGTCTTCCACAGCGAAATTACAGTTCATAGTTCATAAATGAGCATGCCGTCCCAATCCATAATTTGTAGAGAAAATTCCACGTAAAGGGCAACTCCTATCACGTTCTGGTAAGCTTCCGTATCTGTCCTGGCCGGGTCACTACGGTATGCAGATAGACCTGGTCTCCGGGGCCGAATCTTTGCGCCTTGGCCTTCAGGTTGTAAAGGCGCTTCTGCGTCTCAGGGCCTTCCCACTGTTTTCCCTCGCATCCTCGTGGACGTCGACTAAGTGGTCCCGAAGGTCCCCGACCCACGGCACGGGCTCCGTTCTCTCACTCGGAGGAGCCCCAACCGTCAGGTGAGCTGGTAGAGTCACCTCGCGGCCAAACGTCATCATATTCGGCGTGTACCCCGTAGTCTCGTGTGCGGCCGCACGGTACGCCATCAGTGTTAGTGGAATATACACGTCCCAATCGTCGGGGTGGCGAGCGGCACTAGCATGAAGCATCTGACCCAGAGTCCTGTTGAACCTCTCAACTTGGCCGTTTGACTGCGGATGGTACGCCGTCGTCCGCGTCTTCTTCATGCCTAGGATCCGGCACATCCCCTCGAACACTTTGCTCTCAAAGTTCCGCCCCTGGTCCGAATGTATCAGGGAGGGGACACCGAACCGGCTGACGTACAAGTCAATCACAGCCTGGGCCACCGTCTCCGCTTCTTGGTCCGGAAGTGCCACAGCCTCCACCCACTTCGTGAAATAGTCACAGATAACCACAATATGCAGATTTCCTCTCGTCGTCAGGGAGAGAGGACCCATCAAGTCCACGGCGATACGTTCTCCGGGGCATCCCGTCATCATCCCGCGGTGCTGTCTCCGGGGTTTCTTCCCGGCCTGCTTCCTCCGACTGCACGTGTCGCAGCTCCGGCACCACTGTCGAACGTCACGCTGCAGGCCAACCCAGGCGTATGCTTGTCGCACCTTCCTCAACGTTTTAAACACCCCCAGGTGTCCTCCAGTCGGGCTGTCATGACATTCCTTAAGTATCCTCTTTTGCAGGGCCCTTGGGACCACCAGTAACTTGGCCTTCTCCCGGCCTCGCAAGTCATACCAACGTCGCACCAGGAGGTCTCCTTCCAGGGACAAGGCGTCGTATGCTCCCCACAGCGCCTTTGTTACCCCGCTGTACTTGCCGCCCAGCTTCAATCGATGCCCTCTCGCGTCAAGTATACAGCCGTGGCGATACAGGAAGTCGTACCCCAAGATGGCGTCGATGGACAAGTCTCCCACAACCAGCGTGTGCTTCCACACCGTCCCCTGGATCGATATCCTGAAGTCTCCCTCTCCGAGTAAAGGCATATGGGAACCGTCAGCCACCTTGATGGACTGGTACCGGGAGTCTCGAAGGACTGGTTTAACATCTGGGTCAAGCTGTTCCCATATCCGGCGGCTGATCAAGGAGATAGATGCTCCGGAGTCCACACAACACATCACTTTCACCGGTCCGATGGACGCGGGTAGGTATATCCCCGCTTCTCCCTGGTTATGAAGCGCAGGCCTGGGTCCCTGGGGCTTTGGTGGATTCCCGGACCCGGGCGGTCGTCTCGGGGGCGGGGAGGGTGAACGTCTAGGGCACGCCGCCCTAAAATGGCCGTCTTCTCCGCACCTCCAACATCCTCGTCGTGGATGTCGTTCCGCCCTCTGCTCCCGCCTTGAACTTGAGCGTCCCCGTCCCGGGAAGCGCCTCTTAAATTCCTCCATCAGGGCAGCAATCTCTGCCCGCAGTCGGGCCTGTGCGTCTTCATCATCCTCACGTACGTCAGCCGGGATGTCTTCTCCTGCAGCGGCTCTGGCCGTGGGGTCGGGCCGTCGACGCTGGGCGTCCTGGAAGGCCTCTACTTCCACTGCTGCATGTACAGCCTCGTCTAGGGACTTCGGGCGGCACTGCCAGACTTTAAACCGTAAGTCTTCTCCAATCGCCTCGAAGAATTGGTCACGGGCCAGGGTGTCTTGGACCTCATCGCCCGCGTCTGGGTAAGCCATCTGGCCAAGTCTCACCAGGGCCTGGCCCAGTTGAGGTAGACCTTCTCCCCTCTGTCGTCGTCTCGACCTAAGCTTGGATTTATACAGCTCGGTTTGGTTAGGCGGAGCGAAGCGTCTCTCCAAGGCATCACGTAGGCAGATGAAATTGGCCTCCCCTGGTTTCATCTTCAGACTAGAGAGGACCTGTTGTGCTGGCCCTCGCAGGGAGACGGCTAAGTGTTGTCCCTTCTCCTCCGGTGTCCACCGGTTCAAGGCTGCGCAATGTTCAAAATGTACCAGGTGATCTCTCCAGGGCGTACTCCCATCATATGTCGAAGCCTTAACCCACATCCTACGGGAAGGGGGCATGGTCGTAACGGTGGCCGTCCCACTAGTGTCAGCCGCTGAAAGGCGCACTTCTGCGCGGGAAGTGAACGTGGTTGCCTCGGTCCCCCTTGTCTCAGGCCCGGCGGTGGCGGGATGTCCCCTCTCCTCGGCCGCTGAATGCTGCCCTCCTGCGACCCGGTCGCAAATCGTCTGTCCCCGTATAGGCTGGTCCATGGAGGGTCTAGTAGTACTCTCCCCCTCTATCCCAGGTCTGGAGGGGTAGGCTGGGGACCCTACCATCGTCCGATTGAACGTCGTCTGCATGGTATGCATCTGTGCCTGTAAACTTTGGAGGCCCTCTAGCAGCACTCGATTGGTCGACGAGGTCTCGGTCTCGACGATGGCGGGCTCCGACAGCTCGGGTGGTGCTTCTACCGGTCTCACATCTTCTGTCGTCGCCAGCGTCGCAGATCTAGGTGACCCCACCCTCGATCGCCCTCTCCTCTGTAGGATAGCTCGTAGACCCGCCAGATCCGGACGTCGCGGTGTGGTTGCTGGAGTACTCATGGTTAATGGCGTCGCCGCCACGTCGTTGTCGGTCATCTCTAGTAGTCGGTTGTTCTCTTCTGTTGTAGATCAGGCCAGATCCCACCGCTGCCACCAGTTTTCTCCGTGTAACGTGTACGAGCAGGACCAGTCGTAGTGTTTAGAAGAAAACGAATCAATAACCGGGATTGCCCACTGGCATTCTGGCCGTCACCGTCGTTAACCCCTTCACTAGTGGAGATCCGGGGATAGAAGAGATGATCACAACCGTTACAAGGATGACTGACTCTAATGTAAAGGTCTATTATGGTATATTCTGCACAAATGGTATACACGGTTACAAATAATAGCGTAGAACCGCGTGGCTCAGACAGAATGTCTAAGGAGATGTAACGTTAGGATATTTACATATATGTAGACACTAGGGGAGTGTATGCAAATAAACTTGATGTATATATACACGTGATGTGTGCACACAAGTTAACGGATACGTACACTTGGGGTGTGCATATAAGGTTCACGGATACGTACACTTGGTGTGTGCACATAAGGTTCACGGATACGTACACTTGGTGTGTGCACATAAGGTTCACGGATACGTACACTTGGTGTGTGCACATAAGGTTCACGGATACGTACACTTGGTGTGTGCATATAGAGTTAAACGTATCCCTGGTGTATATGTGGATAATAGAAGAGAATGTGTGCAGTTTAAGCTTGATGTTATATGGTAATAATATATATATGAGAGTGTATGCATATAACTTTACAGTTATTATAGTGCTTTAATGCGCGATAAGGGCGGCCTGGCTGCTGGCCCTTCTCTTCTGGGGATAAGGGCGGCCTGGCTGCTGGCCCTTCTCTTCCGTCGTTGGAACGTTATGGATATAACGCTCTCTCCAGGGATGGCACCCAGTCGTTGGAACGTTAAGGATATAACGCTCTCTCCAGATACGTCGCCCAGTCGTTGAAACGTCAAGGCCCGTTGGAACGTTACGGCGGTAACGTTCTCCCCAATATACAGATACCCTCAGGCGTTGGAACGTCACGGCAGTGACGCTCTCTCCAGATATGGCCCCAAGTCGCTGAAACGTCACGGCCCGTTGGAACGTTACGCAGTAACGCTCTCTCCAGAGACGTGGCAACCCGGCGTGTGCTTCACCCCCAGTCGTCGGAGCCTGACCCTAACTTGTCAGCTCACCAGTCTGCTTCCCGCACAGGTAAGTATAGCCCGGCGTCTCAACCCTTACGGCTGCTACGACCCGTCTATAGACACGCCTGTGACTACACGACTTCACGACGATCTCTCAGGTAAGTATCACGCACCACTCAACTCTCAGGGACCGTCAGGACAATTACTTGGGTATATCTTGTATTACCATTTCATCTGGAACCGATGAAACATCATACTGTCTGTAAACTGCCGTTGTAATCTGTGCCTTGGCTTGACCGTACAGTCTGTAAGTCTTGTTACCACTTTTACATCGGTAAAAGGAAGCCCGCCTTCTGTAACGTGTGATAAATACACGTATCCTACTGCAATCTGTATGTCTTGTTACTGCTTTTACATCGGTAAAAGTGAGCCCACCTGCACCGTGCCTTTATGCGTGATAAATACGCATATCCTCCCTGTGGGATCTGTGGTCTGTGGCTTTCTTGACTGTATAACCTGTGCTCTGTGTTTCTTTATTTAACGTGTGACAAATACACGTCTCCTTCTTGTAAGATCTGTGTTCTGTAGGTGTCTGTATTGAACGTGTGATAAATACACGTCTCCTTCTTGTAAGATCTGTGTTCTGTTTGTTTCTTGTGTGCTCTGTGTGCTGTATCTTTCTCGACGGTATAATGGTGATCGGTATGGCTGGACTGGTACTGTACTGTTTATGATCTGTGCGTCTTTATTTGCTCGTATGTGTGATAAAGACACATGTCCTTCCAGTTGAATCTGTAAGCTGCATCTGTAACTTGTCTATGGCCAGCTATACGCCGTCTGTGTAACTGTTTGCGGCCTCCCCTTGCTCTCGAAGCGCCCGGCCCAGTTTATTGATGTTTCCCGACGAAAAATGGCTCGCCCGCCTGTGTCTTGTCTCGGCCCGCCGGCTGTAATACTGCGACCGTTTCCGTCCCGTAAAGCGTTGCCCGGCTGTCGGCGACGAATAAACAGGCTCCACGATACGTTGTAGGATTATGGCAGGGGGAAACTTGGTTGATGTATCCCGGTATTTAGTGCAGTTGTATGTTTCTGGGGAGGGAGGGAATCTCCTGACTATAGTCATATACCGCTACACGGTCAAGAAGATCAACAAATATTGTGGCTTAAGTCCCAGTGCAGCGAGATAGCACAGCAATATTGTCGAAATTATCAACCTACTGGTATAGACACTAAAAGCCCTATTTTATACTGAAGTTAGACCATGCAAGTTGCCTAAATGTGCTACAGGCAAACGCATGTCTCATTACAGTATTATCCAATACCCCAAAACTACATGTACATACAACACGCCAGTCGGACGTGTTCCCTAAACTATAGTATAACCACAAACACGTTTCCACACCGAAAATGCGAGCCGGCAAATTCTCATTGGATTGGCGTGTTTTCACAGGTTACACTAACTACAGGATTTATAATCTTTTAGATTCCCAGGCCAAAACAACTGCCTTTACGCCCAACCGTAAATTACACCAAAATCGAAAGTTACAGGCTGTACCTGGAGACGTGCTTCCTCGAGCTCTCTCTTTCTGGTCTCTCCTCGATTGGAATGTCAGCTCGAGTTTAAATAGGGTGTGCACTCTCCACACCCAAAAAGTCCTCCCAGGAGGCTTCCTCACGAACGGAGACGTTTCGACCGAACCGAAGATCGTCTTCCACAGCGAAATTACAGTTCATAGTTCATAAATGAGCATGCCATCCCAATCCATAATTTGTAGAGAAAATTCCACGTAAAGGGCAACTCCTATCTCGTTCTGGTAAGCGAGAAATACGGGGGAATGCATTTCTGATATCTGCCTTGCTCGACGCTGACGACATGGGTCAAGGTCGTTCTTCCACATTCCAACGTAGCACACGGCTCCTGATTCAAACTGTTCTCTACGCAAACGGTTAACCGTTACAAAAATATTATTATTGATAAAGATAATTAGCAAATTAGGCAAATATAGTCAACTAAATATTGCAAATTTTTCGACGGACTTTTCTCCTAAAGCACCAAAGCTCACACGGAATTAGACATGGCGTTGGGAGAGCAATGAGATATGGAGTCATTTCGTACCAGGTTAATGTAGGCCGTAACAACCAATTTTCAAGATGGCTGCCATGAGGCACGGCTGTTTATGACCGTTTCTTTATCTTGCTCGGAGTATTATCGCCACTTTTAAACAAGAGAACTAAACATTTCTACAGTTAGATAGTTTAAATGCGAGCAGATTTACCTTGGTGGCTCAGCTGACATAGTCTAGTCTCGAGCGACTTATTGTCCATAAATTCTTGGATTTGTACGGTTCTATATGATAGAGCTTTATTACATGAGGTCATGTAAATTAGTAAAGTACGCTTTCATGTAATCAAAACGAAGAATTACGTTGAAAGAAATACATTATCGAAAAAGGCTTTTTTATATTTGCACTAGGATCCAAAAAAATTTTAACAGGAGGTTGGGTTGAATGTCTAACTGGATCCATTAAAAAAAACGTGGGACAAACTCAGCGAAACGTTGTGGTAATAGATGTTCTTATTCGAAAAGTGGAAATCCAGAAAAAAATATTCGTGTTCCATTTATGCTCTCTTCTACGGTCATTTCAACCTCAATAAGTATGCATTTTTGTGGGTCGTCATGGGCGCCATTTTGAAAGTACCGCTGGCATTTTGAATCAAACAAACGAGCTGTATAAACCTGAAATGAAAACCTAAAGAGATAGAGAGAGAGAGATTATATCCACTCTTATCTTCCCGAGTTTCTGGAGAATGCTATTAAATGGGGACAGATAGGATTGAAAAATCTTGAATGCTAAGATAAACTCTAGACTACCTCCAGCGCATTTCAGTTTTTGTGAACACAGCATGGTTTGTTTCCATTGACAATAGCGGACGGAATCAGCTGGCGCTCATATCGATTTGACTACAGCAAGCTCTTGTCCATATAAATCCTATTCTAGTTACTATGCGAATAAGGGGATGTCGTTATAGAAATACCCCACAAGTGGTTTCAACTTAGTGGTTTCAATTTGGGGATGGGTGAATGGTGTATAGGGCCACAAAATCAATGCAGCAATCTGGTCGTTTAATATTTTTCACTTACAACTTTGTTAGCTACGTTCACGACATAAAAACATACGCTCTTCAACTTGAAAATTTCTCTCAAGAGGCCATTGCTTTAAAAAACATGTTTCGCATATTTCAGATTATGCCCATGCAATTTCTCATCAGGGTGGACGTATATGTTTGGAGCGAAATATGTCTATAAGCCTATTAAGTACACGTAATTTCCTGTATAGATAGTTTATAACTATGTCTGTACATCTATACCTAGATGTATAAATTGATTTAATAGTAGTGAAGTAAACTGTAAACTGGGGCTCGGTACAATATACTGTGCTTATGGGACGAGCTCAATCACGTCGCAAACCATTACTACGGAAACTAGTTAAGTTCTTATGGGTTACCAGCTTGACTCAAGGTTTCTAGGGTTTGGTTATTAATACCATTCATCTTTTAAAATGCTATACCAAGCAAGTCACTTGCATTACGTTTCGTATTGTAACTAATCCGGAGCTCAAGGGGTTGTGTAAGCACCTTGTGGGTTTTGCAAATTTCCATTGTGTTTGAATCACATGAAAATCGTGTTGTCTTGTCAGCATCATTAAATATTTCCCCCGCTTTGATGACCTCATCAGTGACGATAATTCAAAATCGAAAAACATGTAATTTTCAACTTCCTGGATTCGGACTACCGTAACGTCGTTGCATTATTGTGTTATATAAACTTTACGGATATACGCTTCGAAACATCGACCATTCCATTGTATGTCCTCTGGTTTCTGTTTTGTCAGATGATGTGAGTTCACATTAGCATTTGATCATTCCATCGTATGTAACCTGTGTCTCTTTCATTCCAGGGGACGGAAGGTCACATGAGGAGTGTAGTTTGTCTTTTCTGTAATACAGTTAGTACTATCAGGCCGTGCGTTTCTATTTCTCAGATTCTAAGATATATTCACATGATGTGGAGGTGTATAACCGTACCACCAGGATGAAATGCTATATGCAGATTGTAATATTGTAACGAGAGAGGAGAGTGTATATTATCTATTCACAATATTATCTATTATCATAAAGAATAATAGTACTGAAGGCATAGACGCCCATCTCTGATGAGAACGTGCACTTACATACACTTGAAGAATCTTGAAGACTATTGAGTACGTAATTTCGTGCTTGTGTGGATCGGAAATGTCGATGTTATGAGCATAATCTGGTACAATCGGGTAGTGTATGCTAAGATGAGTTTATAGAAAATTTTATTTCCAAATCAAGATTATAACTTCGTTGGCTAATAAGATTTTGAAAAAAAAAATGTTTTCCCGCGGTACGTCGCCAATTCAAGACCTGAGATGGTCGATAATTTCCTCCCGGGAGATCATTGAAATAGATGTATAGTTATGAACTAAAATAAGGCTCATATGGCGGCCATCTTGGAAATCCAAGGTGACCAATAATACACCATAGCTATTGTGAAATGTTCGTCGTGCTATACCCCTGAAGCAACATGCAGTGTATCAACCAAAATGATGTATATATATATATATATATATATATATATATAACACCATGGTTGAGGGGACCGCTAGTCCATGAAAACCATGGTTGAGGGGACTGTATGATAAGGGGGACCAACAACTGGTCCCCCCTAATTATCTAATCTGATTAAATTAATGATGGACCTTCATTTAGTGTTGTCTAAACTGTGTGGAGCAAAGAGGGTCCTTGGCAATACCTGAGCAATCGGCACTTTTTCATCAACTAAGAAATTTTACTTTTGAGAATATTTTTTCCCGTTTTGAAGCGAATTGTGTATATATAGCGACGCCTAAAATCCATGGTTAGGGATTCCATGAAAAAAGGGTTTCGTAGATTGTTTTAGGCTATATACTTTAGGTTTCTCGGTGGTATATAGGAATGTGACGTCTCCAGCAACTTTTCAAGTCCACGTTCTGTTTTAATAATAATCAAATAAAAAACACGATCTTTTTTACCATGTTTGGGAACGCATGGACAAACGGACAATTTCATATCGAATATTCCCCGAGTCTAGCCGAGGACATTACGGAGTTTTCCGAGCACATGAAAATGGCGACGTACGTGTGTTTCACACATGCAGTCTTGTATTGTGTTTGACGAGACGGAGAAGAGTTAGGAATGTTTATAAACGTTGGTGGAAACTAATTAGCATACCGGTAAGTATTGCCACAGCTCGTGGCCGGTGGGGTTGTGACCTCATTATCTGATGGCCTTGTTTTTTAGTGCAGTGTTCATACAGGCGCCATGACAGTTTCTGGCGTATCGGTCAGGCATATACTATAGTATAGGCCCTATTTCATTTACTGTGCCGCAGACCTATTATAGGTTTACTTCAGACGATCTTTAATCCTGTACAGGCACAATATTGATAATGTAGATGCTATACGGATATTTATGGTATTCATTTTCCGCGCAGTTAGTACCATGCTGTACATGTGAACTGGGTCATTCTCACGGAAAGGCGCAATTCGTGTCACTCGACCCAAATTTTCTTCTAACCAGTCTTATGGCTGAAAGAATTCAGATTGTTCGTAGTATTCATTTAGTAGAGTACGAATAACTCATTGCAAGCACTCTCCCGATTGATTTTTTTAGGTAAATTTTCACCAGAACCCTCAATTTTGGGTAAAATAGACCTGTAACTGGCTGTAGTGACCTACTTGATACCACGACAAAGTTGCCAAAAATTCTTTTGTTCTTTAGACCATTTCAAACCGAATAAATCCGAAGGTAAAACTGTATTGACGGAAGCTCACGAGTTCAGAGATCGTCTGACCAATGGAATGCTCGGATTCTGGAAGCAAAATAACCCGGATGATTCTGAAGTCTGTCGGCAAAATGGGGAATCTTGTTCCCACTGTTTACCATTTATTACCTCCACACTGAAGAGCTCTTACGAGTGGACAACTGAAGTTATGGAGGTGTACATAGTAAATTTTGGTGTATTTGATATAAGAGTGGGAATAATGTAACCTCTACGCAATGGTAGTTTCCTTTATCCCATTACAAAACGACGAATTATTGTATTATACTGGCTAGTAGGTGTGAAGGTAAAATCGTCAAATAGCAGGAAGAGTACCCGTTTTGCACATATACACACGCCATGTTTCCTTCCCAGCGCACCCTCAAAAACACCGCTGCCACAACCTGAAGTGCCTAACGTGAAATAGATCTCTAAACTTAAGTCAAAATATATTATAATATGAATGAAACATTCTTTTTTTTTCACAAATCTGGGGTGCACTCGAAGAAAACTAGTTTATTAGGGAACGGAAGTTGTCATTTTAGTGAGTATAATTATTTTGTTGACTTACCGGACAAACCCATTTTGTGGCAGTGAATGATTAGTGATGAAAAAATGGCGGTAAATCTGCTTCCAGATTTCGATTGGTTACCAGAGATCACATGGTCTTGCGCCATGTGACTTGTGTCGTCGCTACGCTACACGGAATTTGCCGAGCTCTGTGAAAAGGTCTATATCATTCTACCTTTTTGGCAACCAGCCGCATCTGTTCTTTTAATATTTTACAATGGCAGATTATCTTGTGAAAATGGCATGGGCAAAGGTCTGTAACTGGTTTTCGGGTCATTGGTGTTACTGTAACTGAAATCGGAGCCAAAAAGCGAACGCTTAAATTAGAAACAAAGATTTGCCACCAGGCGGCTTCTTTTCCAAGCGCGGGTAAACTTGAGATTCCATAAGAAGTGTTTTATGAAACTCTTTTCAGTATTTCAGTCATTTCTAGCTCCAAATTTTCAGCGTATGTTTATTACCGGTCAATGGTGTTACGTGTCAGGATCAACATGTAGTGGCTCCCGAGTAAAAATATTAACTGGTAACAAAGAAATGTGCGCATGCATTACAAAATCATTGTTCTTGGACCGTCACGACAATATACGAGGGAGCAACAATTAATTCCTTCCAAAATGTCAGTGGTGTTACCTGTCAGTGGTGTTACTATTTTTAGGGTAACACCATTGACAATTATGATGATTTTGCTCCAAATTTCAGTACAACTTGAATTTACCTTTCGTCCAAATAATACTACGGTTGTCACTGGTGTTACATTTCAGTTAGATAACTATTTGAAGAAGAAGAGGCAGTTTTATCAGAAGGCTTTCCATATACCTGTTTTGTCCCTAAATATTCTTCACTTGCAACTGCATTTTTGCGTCTATGAACAAATTAATCAGTGGTACGTGTTTACATGAGGTCAGTGGTGTTACCGGATTGTCAGTGGTGTTACGGATGCAAGAATGGTCTTGAAATTCAGAAACACTTGTTTAAGTTGTCCCATATTTTGAAAAAGAAACAAACTCGATTAGTTTAAAGTCAGCATCAAGAATAAATAGGTTTTATTATACAGAATCTACATGAATGGTTGATACATGCGGTCCAATTGGCTGATTTTGGTGAGCTAAGTAGCATAATTAGGATAATAAAAAGAAACTTGTTTTCCTAACTTCAATATTTTTTCATCATTAGTCATAGTTACATGCAATCTATTGCCTAGCATGTGTATATCTTCCTATTTCTGTTCTCTTAGTGCCCAATATACTGATCATTCCTGTGTAACACCACTGACATTATTGAAGACAACTCCACCGTTAAGTGTTACGAAGAGTTTATTGTTTGGAATGTCTGCATTTATTGTATGCATTATAAAGAGTTTTGTCAATGGGGAATCTGTTGAAATCAAATTCTGTAGTCATTAGTGATGTTGATTTTGACATATTTCCCCAAGTGAAATTGTGCCTTTCTGTGAGAATGACCCAACTCCGGGCTTGGGATCGATTCTCGTACAGATCAAATCTCGTACACCTCGCACGTGCGCGCGTTCAGAGCACGTGGTGACTTTCTATGTGGATTGCTTATGTGCAGGGGTGAAGTTTAATTTGTCTGTCAAAATTTCTACTTCTTGGTATGATTGGAAGTATTATTTTTTTTAAATTGTTTTCCGGGGCATACTTACTTCTGGTTTCCATCACCCGGGAAGTCCATTTTATCGCCAAACAATATAGGTACCGTAACATGATTGATGACCATCATGTTCATTCCACGAAACCCAGACGACAATCCCATTTCGACAGCTGTAGGCCCCTATTTATCTCATGTGACGTGGGGCAGTCATTGCTTTTCTTTGACCGCCCCTTCCTATCTCTGAACGAATGTTCACAGTGAAATGGCGGCAAACTCACATTTCCAGTAAATCAGTGTCATCTTCCGGTTTAATTTTTAGTCATGAAATAGTATACAAATATACCAATCTATATATTTCTGAAACGAGTATTTCTTCGGGATTCCAAATATATTATTAAAATTAAAATCCGATGATTAGTGGACACGCTATCGGCTGTTGACGGCCGAAGAGTTATACTTCCGATGAATGCCAAATATTTTCCGGGGGTAAAATAATCTTGTTTTTCGTCCAAATAACGAGTCGCTGTTCAGCCTTTCATTGTGAACATGTCAGATTGGTAAATTGTCCAATTAGTATATATTATTTCTTCCAAAACTACTCAAATATTTTTTTTAAGTGCATGAACGATGATATTTACACTAATTCAGCATAAAATTGCGACTTTCGTCTGCTGTATGAGAATTGCTCTCTCTCGTGGGTTAGAGGTACCTAAAAACTAATAACTGCTCCCGCACGTGCAGGGAAAGGTCACGTAATCCGCGAAACTCCTCCCAGGGAAGGGTCTTTATCCCAGCACTAATCAGGTCAGTTTTTGTGTCTCTCAATAAATTACTTGTATATAAAATTGAAATAAACCATGAAAAGTGTACGAGATCCGATCCCGAAACCGTACTACTTCCATGTAGAAATTCCATGTAGAGATTCCATGTAGAAATAATGTCTCAAGTGAAATGATATGTAAATTAAATGAATGTGGATTATGTAATTAGAGTATCTATAAGTGTATTAAACAGACCATCATCTATTCATGTAGTTTGTGAGTGTACTATTTAAGTTGGAGTTTCAATATGTATCTAAAATCAGAGATTATCGCCGCGAGCGCACCACGTGTAGTGGTGTGTTATAGGCCAGTAGACCTGTTTTGTTTGTGTTAAACCAGGAAGTCAAAAGTGGTCAGGCATATTCTTCAATATCGATGCGTGTTTATGCGAAACAAATGTGAAAATAGAACAATAAATCTACCTACATTGTGTTCAGATTTATTTCCGGGAAAACGCATCTTCCACAACCTGGAACCCCGGAGCTTCCGGGGCCTAGGCGGTCCTTGGACCCTCGCCTGTCAGGCTGTGAGGATCGCTTATTTTAGCTTTGTGTAAATGGTATCGGTATCATATTGGTTCTAATGTTCCATGATGTAAAAGTCATCATTTTTTTTATCAGTTAAATATAACTACATGTAGAAAGTCAAATGGATTCGGGCATGAAGTATGTTTTTTTCAATATCGATGCGTGCTTATAAATGAGAAACAAACGTGAAAATAAATCTGCATACATTATGTTCCAATTTATTTCCTGGAAAATGCTTAGAACGCATCTCCGGAGATCTAGGAATTCGGAGCTTCCGGGGCCTAGGCGGCCACTGGACCCTCACCTGTTGGGCTATGAGGATTTCCTTGTTTCATCTTTTTGTGAATGAACCGTATTAGTAGGCATCTTTGTTTCCCTTCCATGAACTAAATGCCATCGTTTTGTATGTTTTAAATATAACTAGAAAGTCGAATGGATGCAGGCATGAGGTGCGATTTTTTCAATATCGATGCGAGCTTATAATTGCGAGAAAATCGTGAAAATAGAACCATAAATCTGCATACATTATGATCAGTTTAATTTCCGGGAAAACACTCGGAACGCATCTCTGGCGATGTTAGCTAAATAATATATAGCCCTCAAGAGTATGAGGGCTATAGGTCGGCGCCAGTCACCTCCAGCGAGGGTTTTAGATAATTTTATTACGAATCACACACCTCTGAAACTGCCGTACATCTAATCTCTATCCCCTCTTGCGCACTATTTTAAAATCTTGTGCACTATTGTGAAATAGTAACAAATATATCGCCGTCTGAATTTTCCAGTCGACTTCCACTTTAAACGCGCCATGTTAACCATACATGTATACAGTGACGTCACTAACATGGCGGACAGAGAGTTGAAGTTTTCGACTGGAAAATTCAGACGGCGATATATGCGTCACTATTTCACAATAGTGCGCAAAATTTTAAAATAGTGCGCAGGAGGGGAGAGAGATTAGATGTAGGGCAGGTTTAGAGGTGGGTGATTCGTAATAAAATTATCTAAAACCCTCGCTGGAGGTGACTGGGGCCGACCTATAGCCCTCATACTCTTGAGGGCTATATATTATTTAGCTATGGCGATGTAGGACCACGGAGCCTGTTGGGCTGTGATAGTCGACCCCTAGCTCCAATACATTTTGGCTGGACCCGCCCTTGTGGAGTACCGTATATAATGAAATATGTTGTCAACTGTGGGCAATTTCCAACGTTTTCCGATGTTTACTGCGCTGCATGTACTGACATTAACAATACCATTAAAACAGCGTGGTAGCTAATAATAGGGACTCCAGTAGAAATTTCATTTAACTTTCACAGTTGTTTAATTCTGGGCTTTTGAAAGCTGGAATCATTACAAGACTAATGCAGTTTGAATTATCATAATCGGGTGAATATTGACGAATATAGAGCTGCCTGAAGTTGCCGGTTTGGTCCACTTCGCGGGAAAAGAAGTACCCATCAAGCCCATATATATCAGGGTTTAGCAAAATATGGCACCGAAATATGGTAATAAATGACAAAACAAACACCAATTTAAGTTCATATTCAGTTCTATTAATCATATTTCGATGAAATTTGCCACATTTATTTGTTGGTTCCGATACATGCGGAAAATGTTTTCTCAGCAGATGTATGGATATTTTGAACCTATTTGCATAAATTTGCATATGATGCGGTTTATTGTACCAAAAATGTCTCGAAATTGTAAAACGCATGTTTTCATGTCGACCACTTTCCAATCCATTGCATTCACATGAGGAATCCTACATTCTTCCAAAGACAAGTAAAACTTATGCAGGATATGCATAACTGATGCATGATTGGCCTATTACTGTAGCTAATTTACATAAATTTGCATATTCAGCAATAACCATATTGAGACGCTACACCACAGTGTCTTTCAATATATCCAGTTTTTAGGGCTAATATTATAGATATTTGACCAAAATTAAATTTGAACAATCTATGCTATGGAGAGAAGCTATAGTTGTGACAGGACTGGCCCATCTCTCCAACTAATTTGCATAGATTTGCATATGATGTGGTTCCTAATATAAAAAAAATCTCGGAATTGAATTACACGTTGTCATGTGGACTGCATTTTAACCCATTTGCAATCACAGCAACAATCCTACATTCTTCCAAAATGATCCTTCTGCAGAAAATGCATAACTGGTACATGATTGATCAACTTTAATAGCAAATTTACATAAATTTGCATATTCAGCAATAGCCATATTGAAGACGCAAAACTGCAGTGCCGTTTGTATTTCCTGTATTAATGTAGAGACTCCAGTAGAACTGACAGTAGTCGGGCGAAAATACTTTTTTTTGTCCATTATTGACTTGTATAAATCTTGTATTTTCTTCAATAAAACTAGTAAATCTTACCAAAATCACGAAAATAGTGTTTCTTCGTTTTTTACTGAGAATGTTGCTTTATTTTCATTATGAAAATTATTGCAGTGTAGGATACTTCTATAAGAAATCCGTAATATGTGCTACCCACTTCAGCGCATGAACATCATTTTTTCACACATATCGTCAGCTTCTCGATTTTTCCGAAGATGAGCCAAGGAAAATATCTGTCTGTCAAATATTTCTCTTTTATTCGGGCACAACAATGTGGGGTAGCTGCTGCAGTTTGCGACATTATTGCATGGGGAAAATGCTCTGTCCAGCATCTGCGACCATGAGGGAGTTTTGCAGGCCAGAATGGATGTCATTAGCAGCTAAGCAGCCCGGTGAGGAGGTTTCTGAAATGCAGAAAAAAATATGTGCATGACGATATACTCTAGATGACCTGTACAAAGAGAGAAGATGAAGAAGAAAATATAGAATATACAGTTCTATTGAGACCTATTGATCCATCATGGGTATTCAACTGTTTTTAAGGTCCTATGAAAATAGGATGAGGCTGTTGATAGGTGTACAGGCTCTAGGAAACGTTGTGGGTGAAGGCCTACCAGTTCTATATTGTTAATTAAAATATTAAAAGGAGTCTGTGGAGTTATAAAAGACACACTCGATTCCTTCACAATTGTTTTTTCTTCGTTCTTCGTATTTGGATTATTTTTTTCTTTTTTCTCCGTACTAGAGATATTTTTTTTTTACGTTCAC
>JAVTVY010051053.1:0-25688 GCA_036873755.1 Hanleya hanleyi
GAATCTGAAAGTTCAAATATGGTAATTCCCCTAATAATTCGATCACCGGAAGTGCAGCAAAAATGGCTTATATCTGGAAATATTCTTCATGGCACCAGCTAGAAAGTGTCACATTTTGTCATTATATGACTTTCCTTCAATTGGAATGAAGAATGGGAATGTTACCTTTTCTCTGTGTTTGAATAACAGAGTTGAAATGTGAACTTCCTGTGATTGAATTATACGGGGAATTACCGTAGTTGTGATTGAGAAATGTAGAAATTATTGGTGGGGAAATTTTGAAAACTGTCTTCTAATTTATACTGTATGACATCACTCTGATGTCATCCGCCATTATGGGCTTTCTTTCTGATGTAGATCTTGCGAAAAGCTACAGCAGGGTCAGTTACATGTACTTCAAGTGCCAAATCGTATTAGAAAGTGTGTGCCAGTCCATTTAAACTTCTATCTGTCAAAGTTTAGGTTGTTTGACATTGAATTCTGGAGATAAATCATTTGGGGTTCACTTTCAATACTATAGTTTTAGTTGAATTTTTTACCCTCCCTGCCTCAATGATTTTCGAAAGACTGCTAACATGCTGACATAAAACAGAGATATCAACACACATGGCCTTAAGCAGCTTATATGTTGAATCAACAGTAGTATTTGTAATCTGGAGGATGACGGCCCAACATGGCCGTCTCAAAACAGCAACGATAATTTGCTAGTCGGAAGGGAGAGATCAATTCATTTGAAATTGGACATTGAACGTGATGAGTTCAGTCCCCCAGAGAAGACCTCCTCCATCTATTTTTTCGCCTCCATATCGTGCTGCCTGTCCATTATGTTAATTACGATAGTATGGACTGATTGATGTGGGATTTCGCCTTCTGGCATGTTACACATTGTATGATGTACAAGAATGTATCCATCATATTTCCTATACTATCACTGTAAATGTTCCAACAATTCGAGCTCTAATTTACCATCCTCCTCACAGCGCATGCACCATTTCGCAGGCTCCATTATCCATCCCTGCCTCCAATAGCGGAAGTTGACCTTTACTACGTTGCTATGATGTATAGGGGAAAACCCACGTACACACGGTTCAGTTTGAATCCGGCCGAACAACTCATTCAGTTTTGCACATGAGCGAACTACTTTTCATATGTTCTGACCAGATAAACAGGGAAAATAATCTCCAGATAATTCTTTTCAACGCTAGGTCAACAGAGGTATTATGCAGACTTGAAAAGTAATCGAAATATTCGGCAAACATTGATTTTACAATATATGATGTCACTTCCGGTGATGTGCGTGAAGGCGCGAGGTACTATTATACCCCCAGTGAGGTGGTTGCTAATTTACACGTACATCTTATACGATCACCTCGACCTGTGAAGTTAGGTTGAAATTCTTATTTGCATTCCTCAGCTAATAACTTAGATTACTTTTCAGTTAAAGGGGAATTCTATCTTATACTACCAAACCTGGAAATAGGCAGTGCTCGGGTCCAGTTGTAGTCATACTACATATAGGCCAAAGGTTAATGGAAAAATCCATTATGCCAACAAGGGTGGTCAAGTCAATGTGGCAGAAACCTGTTTCCAGGCTTGTACTACCAGTACCAGTTTCAATAAATCTGAAGACCCCTGGAAATTGTTTGTGATGTTCCTGCTCAACGGGAAATCGTACATGTAAAATAGTATGGATACATCTTAAGATATATCTTTTGTATTGTCGGATTAACATACAAGAGCAATAATAGCCTGAGGTTGGTAGATGTGTGACCATGTACATATACATGTACTGTGTGACCATGTACATATTGTGATTGAAGTAGTTGAGATATCATTATATATTTATTAATTATCACTCGGAAGTAATGGGAGGTGATGTTATTATCAACATCTTGTGACTTCTTACATGCTAAGGCCAGTTTTTTTTTTACCCCTCGGCCATTTTGGCCTCGGGGTATTGTCGTTGCCATGTACGTCCGTCCGTCCGTTAACGCATTTTAGGCAAAACCGCTTGAGATACAACCACCAAATTTTCAACACTTATTTATCTAGTGCTAAGTCAGACGCCTATTGAAAGTGGCTCCCTCGGCCCATATTTTACAGAGTTCTGCCCCTTTACAGATATATTAATTTCTATTTCTGTCCTATATGCCTGAATGTAACCAACTATATCTGCAGAACTGTGTTCGGTATAGCTACTATATTTTGGAAACTTATTTACTTTGTTGTATTCTACAAGCCAACAAAGGATAACTCGCCTCGGCCAATTTTGTTATCTGTAGCTGAATGTACAAGTTAAATCTGCAGATCCATGTTCGGTAAAGCTTATTCATCTCAGTGGTTCTTATTTTACAGAGTGCTAAGTCAGACGCCTATCGAAAGTGGCTCCCCTTGACCCATATTTTACAGAGTTGTGCCCCTTTACAGATATATAATTTTCTATTTCTGTCCTATATGCCTGAATGTACTACCGGTATATCTTGATCATCCCACATAGAACTATCTTTTCCCCAATTCCCACTACACATGGGGCACAATCACTTGGGGAAAGCTGAGGGGTTTTGATTAGATCAATCTCATGTTTATTCCTTGATTTACTGAACCATGAAAAATCTGGAAATTTTACACACTACTTAAATACATGTAGTTAATCACTTAATAAATTTGTCTAAAATAATAAAAAATGAAGCCCACTGAGAACACACCAGTGAAGCTTAATTAACCAGTCTGTCTTGACATTCAGTTTGACATTTGTCCAGGATAATTAATTTTGTTAGTCAACAATTAAAGTAAACTGTTGTTGTGGGAATGTCTGTCTGTATTAGAGTACTCTTCCCACACAGAGTTCCGATTGTATATACCCTCTCCACTACTAAAGAACTAAACTACTTCTATTTTGTGATCAACAACTGAGAATAACTTAATGAAAGGAAGGATAATATGCATGTAGGCTGTAGGGCAAAGGCAGAGATTGTAAACAAACAAACCTGCATTTGACAGCTCTTGTTTCATGCATATTCATTAGGGTGACCCATTTCCAGCCAATGAAATTTTCCAGTCTTTCTGTAAGGAAAACATCATAAAGGTTATTATTGAATTACTGTATTTATAGAAAATATATAACAGAAAATCCCAATTTAGAGAACATTCTGTGGTAGAATGCTCCAAGAATGAACAGCTGCCTGTTGGGACTTAGCCATCTGGCCAGCAAGATAATACATGACATTTAAAAGTAGTATTTATTTAATAAACCGTTATTATATTTTTCTCATCATTAAGATCTTCCGTAACCATTTACTAAACACGTAATATGTGACTTTACATTTGGGTTCGAGCAAGGTTCAGGCTCTGGGAAATTAAATTTAGAATTTATTTTGCTATTCGGAGAAATGTTATTAATCAGTTCTTTCTCGAGGTTATGTGAATTTTGTCCTCAGCTGTTTCTCGCCGGATTAGCGAGTATGAAGGCGAACCCGTCACATAATCATATACGTGCATGTATGTATTTATACCTGAGATTCTATTCCTTGGATTAGGTCATGGTCTAGTCCTCAGAAGTAGACCTTTCCTTCCAACAAAGTAGGACAAGTTGATTGATGTTTACTGTCTTACTTTATTCTCTCTCCACTTAAAGAGTTCCCATGTTTCCCTCGCACATGAATTAGGAATTCATCAAAGAGAAGAGTTCAACATTGAAGAAGGGAGATAATTCCTGGTAAATGCCGTCAGGTTTGCAGCCATGAATCGGCCACATTGCCTGATCTAGAAATGATACACCCTTTTGGCTATTTCACCCCCCCCGCCCCCACTACATAACCAACCACTGAATATATTTTCTCGGGATCTAGGGGGCTGAAACTTATACGTCACCACACCTTGGGTCAAGCTCTACCAAGAAAATGTTACAAAAATTCAAGATAGCTGCTTTGATGATGTGACTTTCAAAAAAGGCAATATTTGATCGATTTGGTTGCATTTTTCAGTTTTGTTATTTGGGTGTTTTCTTGGCGAAAACTGCTTGATAAATTAGCAAATAATAATCTGATGTGAAATAAAATTGTTTTTGTCCACTTCTCCTCACAGAAAGGCAGGGATTTTGAAGAAAAATGTTGGAAAGATCACCTTTCCTGTTTCCATGTACACATGGGGGTCATTTGAATTCACCCATGATTCTCTGTTTGGGGGGTGGAGGGGGAGTTACGCAATACAGCCTTAAAATGACACTAATATGATAAACTACAAACTCATGGAGTGTCAGCTGTAAATTGATTGTCATTCCAGAGATAGGATAGGAAGTTTTGACACCCCCCCCCCCCCCTGTCATGGATAGACAGTTTGGTCGGAACCGCCCTCCCCCCCCCCCCCCCCCGCTCCTAGTCTTGGTATGGTTAAACCACATTTTGGTCTCGCTTAAGTCTGTTGCTCCTAATGCTTTTGGCAATGTGCCACTGGAACAGAATGTACAGTTATAAAGTGTTGATTAATTATCACTACACCTGGAGCATGCATAATAAATGATATTATCTACAGCAATCCAGCTGGCATACTCTACACATAGGAGGCAATGTTCATGGTTACAGTAACATTTTAACAAGTCTGGCATCTACAACACAGCCCAGTATGTTGAGTTTTGCAAAATATTGCACTGACGCAAAACTGACCAGCGTATACATAAAGCATGCTGTCACTGTTGCAAAAATTATCCTGCTCAGTAGTGTGTACTTAAATGTGTACAAAAAAATTGTGTACAAGATATACACAATTATGTGTATAATTATGTGTACACATGAATGTGCCAATATGATCCAATTTATTTTTTCCTGAGTGACCAACATTTCTGAGAAGCAACCGTATTGAAAGGACAAAATGTGATCATATGGACATATTCAGTATCTTTTTAATCATTTATAAATCTATATGATGTTGTATTGTATACCCTGTGGATCAACATGAATGAAGGACCAAGTTGACTTCGCCATGTTTTAAAATTCAAAGCTGATTCTTACAATTTTAACTAGCGACGGCAATCCCATCCCCCTTTCTTGATATTATAGGCAATACAAGATAAAACTAAGGGCTTGAAATGAAGTATTTGGTTATACATCTCGATGTCCATTATTATCTGTGACAAGCAAGGCAGCTGACTGGGAAATAGTATACATTTTGTGTACCAATTGTACAAACTATCTGTGTACATTAGATTGTCTTGCCATAGACTGGCAACTTTTTGAGAAGCCCCAGAAAAATTAACACGTTCGTTTTCGTCAATCTCTGGTGTTTACAAGCAGATTGCAATTACTATTCAGTTAAGGTCCCATGACATGAAATCATAATGTCCATCAAATTTTTCAAAATCTAGTTGGCAATATCTGTATGAATCTAGTATTTGAATGTGACATATTCCTTTGATGTCAATTTTTGTACCCATAATTTTTCAAAGTGGTTGGTTCCAATATGCTAGATAAAACATACCAAAATATAATGATAAATCATAACTTAAAGTCTAATTTTATGTTCAGAAATAGCTTAGAATGCAGGAGAGAGTGTCTAGGGGCTCTAGAGGATGGGGTCTGCCAAGGACCCCTGCCCAGACCCCCAGCCTTGAGTTTGGATTACAAGCGTCTAGTCCGTCATTCATAATCCAGCCGTCGTCCATTAGAGAATATCCGCGTCCATAATCCAAAGACCTATTCCATTTTCAACATAACAGTACTAGATCTTCAAAGTGCAAGTATTCTTTCCAGACCTGCAACTCAAAACACTACATGTAGATACAGTGATCGGTATATTGAAGCCTGGTATAAAGCTATCACTCATAAACATTGTAACAACTCCTGAACATGTAATACCGATTGCTCCAAATCAGGCATTTACAAGGATTGTTACATTATTTTCACAAAATGGCTAGCAGATGATGCTACAAAATCTGCCAATTTGCTACAGTGCTACATTGTCAGGACTGCATATGGAGACAATGCATGCATGCAAATGGCTACATCGATGTGGCATTGTTACTGTCTATTGATGATGATTCTTATTGCAGTTAGGATGTTTTACTAGCATGTTGTGGGGCCATGAATGTTTTATCACGACATCAACCTGACAGACAAAATGGTCAAATATAGCCTCTACTTCTGGCAAACCGCCACTCAACGTCATAAATGCAACCAAATTTGTACCAGCAGGCACATGGGACAATCACGCAGAGGAAATCAGCGGGTGTGGAGACCCTTCACCGATAGTTTTACTAGTTTAGATATGGCTGGGATGGCGGAAGATGGAGACGACAGCTCAATGAATGATTCAGAGATAGAGCGGGGCCGTAGACGCATGCAAATCCGAGTTATGATCTCTGTATGGTCTGGTAATTGCTGATGATACCTGTTTATCTATAGGATATCCACTAACCTGCTCTCAGATGGGCATACCTTGTGATGTAACATTTGAGGAGTTTGTACATGTATATACAGCTTATTTTTAGAGGGATATTCTGTCTGTTATAAATGTGACTATATAGTTCTTCCTTGAGGTCCCAGAAAACTGATGTCTTTCTTTTCCTTGACAATTAACAAGGCGTATCAATTCCACTTTCTTCTTTTTCTGAGAACAGGGGGTCTCAATTTCACTTTTTTTTCTTTCTTTTTTTTTCTCTTTTTTTTTCTCATGACGACAGGGTGGTGTCTCACTCTATCTCTTCCATGTTAACTTTCCAGATTTTAGGAAAATAGGCTGGATCAAAAACCTCTGGTCTCCTATGGATAAAACAATATACCAATACAATTTATTAAGAATGCTTGTATTTCTTGAAGAAATGCTCAATTTGAATAAAATATACCAAAACTGGATACGATAGCCTGCATCTAATGTAAAACTTTAAACTTATATAAATACCTGACTTTTCAATTTACTGTATGATATTTCATGTACTATACAGTTTATTGAGTTTAATCCCCACCTTAGCTGGCATACATGTACCTAAATGTCACTCAAGTCAAGTGGGAAGGGATCGAGAATTATCCAGAAAAGGTTAGTGAGAAAATGAATTGTCAGAGCCATTGAAATGTCACCTGGTGGATTCGTTTTTATTTTCTTGTTTGTGCCAAAGGATGCAGGTATCAGCTTCCAGGTGATCTATACAATGATCAGATAGACCTGTAGTTGCATGCGGCCAAGCTTACGGTTACTATGACTACAGGCGCTAATGCAAGTTTTAAGCGCAACTAACGAGGCGAAAGTAATGAGGATAATTAGAAAAGATAGGGATTCATCCCATTTTATAAACCTCATTTTATGTGCCTTTCTTCCTTCGCAATGGACTAAGTCTGTATCCATGCATGCACATTCTACCCAGCATGCCCATTCAGGGAATTTCTGTGAATTATTGCCTTGATATAGGTCTCATTTTTGTCTCAAATTTCAGGTTTGAAACTTATTTATCTGTCTTTCTTCCAACACAGTAGATTTAGACTCATGCTCCACCCCCATAGTGTGCCTGTTGTGGCAGCTACTTAAATTCTGTTTGTCTACCCATCTATGTGAATATATCTTTAGTTAATCCCTTATACTACAGGCCCTAAAATTTGAAAAGTTTACTTAACCTGAAAATAGGTTATGTGAAATTGACCCTAGGTAAACCCATAGTTCGTTCCCCCATTTCTGAACTGCATAACCTATAGGTTATCCAAATAGGTTAAGCAGATAGGTTATGCCAATGAGTTTTGTTGTGGTTAGGCATTGGTTTTTGACGAGTTCATTCAATGAAAATTGCTGTTGCTATCTACGCCGACATATTGATTTTGCATATGATAATAATCTCGTTCCCATAGCCGGCCCTAATCTAGCCCCTCTCAATATCGGACGCTGCCGTTGGCTTCCGGTGCCCTTGCCGCTGGCAAAGAAAAATCATTATCCGGTGACCAATTTTCGTCATTACCACGTGTTGCGTAGAGAGTCCAATTTTGTGTGACTGGCAGACTTTTATCATTGGAATTGTGACCTCTATTTCTAAAATATTATCTCAAATTAAATTCCCATATACACGTTTTAATCTTGAAACAGTTGAACGTAAAGTTTATCCGTCATTCACTTTCGTTTTCGTCTGTCGGCATCATGCAGGTTCCGGGCCGTACACTTATGGTATTGCGTCTTGGTTAGGGCCCCATAACCAGGACACAACGCGCAGTCAGGTGAGAGGAAGTTGAGAAACTTTACCCTGTTCATATAATCCCACGCAGCGGTATATACACCTGGGCTGTATATTATCTAAGTATCAGAGAGTGTATGAAAACGCACATGGGTTTCGGGTTCAATTATCTCCCCTCGACTGGGGCTCTTGTGTGTGAAGTTAACATCGAATCGCTCGTAAGTGCAGCCCATGCTTCGATCGGAAATGATTTTCAGGTTAGAACAGGAAATTATTATTAAATTATGTCATCGTGACACAGAGTTTGGGTCATAATTTAGGCGAACGAATATTCGGTTATGCGTCTTTCATTTTGGGTAACCGCTAGGCGAACTGAACGATCGTTCGCCCCAAATTTTAGGGCCTGTTAACTATAGTTAAACTAAATCTCCGGTGGGGCCTTTCTTTGCTGTGTACCATCAAGGCCCCAGTGCCAAACCATTCACCAAATCTGGTTGTTGGAAAAATCCTGGAGTGACCATATTTGTTGACACCGTTTGACACCAGCAATAAAATAATTTAATTCTGTATAATTTTGCCTTTAATAAAAGACCTTCTTTATCACAAACTGTGTAATTTTAGCTGCATGAGAGACCAAAACACTGAACGAGTTGACAGAAAGTGGTGGGTGTGGCTCATAAATTGCAAGCAGAGCTGTTACCAGAAATTGTAATGGTCATTCCGAGTTTCTTTCCAGGGTCCGAATGGCTATTGGCTAAAAGCAGGCCAAAATTTTGACAAAGCAGGCGATGTAGAAAATGACCTGCTAAAAAAAAAATCTCCATCGAAAGTTAGCAGGCCATAATTTTCCTTGTAAACCAATTAATTGTGAACCTTTCAGACTGAGGGAATATATTTCATTAATATAATATTTGGATGGTTGTTCATTATTCCCCTCTATTTCTTCCCGGGATAAAAATTGATACATGGCAGATTGGCGATGTGAACTTTATACGGTATTATGATTATTGGTGGATATGCACAGAAAAAAATAGCTGTCCAACTTCATAAATAGCAGGTGATGTTAGATTTGACCTGCGATTTTTTTTTCGATGAAAAAAAATAGCAGGTCATCACAAATTTCCTAATTCGAACCCTGCTTTCTCTTGTGCAGCTACATCCTCGCGGGCCAGTGTATCAATCGATAGGTTACGATTGATACACTGGCTTGGTTAGTTACCGATAGCAGTTCTGGATATAAATAGCTCGAGGGGTTCTCGCTAAACCGAACCAATCAGTAAGCGTGCTCAAGCAGCTCATCAGGCCAGTCCGCAGGGAGGTTTGAGTTTTGGCTGGTTTAATTCCATCGCCAGCCAGACTATCTTTGAAGTTAGGCTGAAATCGACACCAGGTGTCAAAGCAAAAACCACAAACTTCAGATATCGATGCGCTAATTCAAAACAACCGCTGGAGATGAAATGTACGAGATTGCGTAATAGACGCAACGACTCGAGAACTCAGAGTACGAGTTTGTTTGATAGCCGATTGGTCAATTACCATCCCATAAATGGTTCATATTAGGTCAGCCACACACCACATATGAATAATCACGTGTTAACATTACCATAGTGGAATGTGGAATTGACATAGTCTGCCCTTCAATGCAACGTCACAAAGCCGACACGTCACAGAACGAAGAGCTACGTCATACGAATGGCTTCATGACGTTGCGCCTCAGCATTTGCTTTCAACCCAAAGGTGTTGTGGGCATGCGCGACTCAAGAGCCTCTTTCGTATTAGATCAGGAAATGTGAATCGATTGAAATTGTATTACGAAACAAACCGCATTTAATTGTTGTTGTCGCTTTTTCGGCATAAAGGCTCGAGCGATAAGAATTCTCCACACTGACCATGTAAATAGTTTGTATGCCCCCTCGAACAAACATTATAACTGATATTATTTCTTTGTTATTTCATTGATTATAGAGGTAATCAAATCTATTAGAACCACTGATTGAATTTTGTCCCAAAAATTAGAGGTGATTAAATTTTGGTAGGGGGTTTGAATTATTAGAGTGATAAAATTATATAAATTTATCTAACAGTATTTTTATTATTTTTGGGATTACATGTACACTGTTTGTAAGTCAGAGATTCTATAAGTGCTGAGAATTAGTCGAGTCCAATACGGGAATTTGTGTTCTTTTTAAGACAACTTTACTTTTTCTGTACTTAATAAAAAGAAAATGAGCTACAGTACAAGGCAGAAATAACTTGCTCATAAACGCGAGTGGAAAAAATCATTTTTGCGACTATAATTTATTAATTGCAGCCTGAAAACTCGCCTAAATCGCGCAAAAACAAAAGCATAATCTCGACTGAAACGCATCGATGGTACGCCGTAACTGCATGACGCGATCAGAACAAGTCGCGTGTTGTAAATAAACGAGTTCCTTTGCTACTTGCCGATAGTCTCGTTTGTCAGCCTTGTATGCTCAGATGAATGCATGCGGGAGGATTTTGTTATGGACCGTGTTTTTGAAGCAATATATTTGCATGTAGCTTGATTGATACCCCGCTAAATATATATATTTTCAGAAAGCCCACACTGTAATTAATCTGTCCTTGAAAATATCTGCCCTTTTGTGTCTAAAATAAAACCAGACCAGGCGAGAAAAAAAATTGATTTCGGCAACAATGAGCATTACCTTGCGTCTACATGTATGTCCCAGCCAAACGATAATTTTCATAACAAATCTCATCACGATTCGCTCAATTCAAGCGGACGATCGTGCTAAAATACCAGTACATCATCTTTGTGGGTTTTAATCCGACATATAAATCGGAGAAACCCTTTATTTCCATTGTAAATCCAACAGTCGGCTCGCTAAAGTTTCCAACTGAGGCATTTTCTCTGCGATAAATTCACTCGGCACTGAAGACCGGCATACAGACAGACAGCCGGTCAATCGCTGCGATTGTCTCACAGACTCTCCTACGATGACCTCATTCTCAACTAATCAGCTTCGCGGTATTAACCAGCTCAGTCGACCTTGTTTTATCGAACGAATATTCATGACCAGGACATGTCTATTCAATCAAATTCTTCGTGATTTCTTTGTTAGTTGTTAAATCACTCATCATAGGTCGAAAGTGGGGGAAATGGCCTTTGGAATGAGGCCAATATCTCCCACATTCTACCGCGGGAAATGAGATTTCGATGACGCTGAAGATGGTTCAAAAAACGGCAAATTCTTCGCTGATTTTCTCAATTTCCATCACAATGAAGGTACGTCTTCAACAAAATAAACTTCTTATACGTTTATAGTATGATTCTTAATAAACTTTGAACTCATATTTCCGATTATTTCGTTATTGAATGGTGTGGACTATCAATGAGCTTTCACTCGACGAACATTTTACTGTGTGGGGAATTTCTTACGTGGCGGTCAATCTTGGCTTGTTCGGCCAACAAGACTCCATCTGATGCGATCAATAAAGTAATCCCTTTCGAAATATGCCTGTGGGTCGCGCTAAAACCCGAGACGATCGCGTCGATAGCGACATCGGCCGCTTTTACACGCTGACGCGTTTACAGAAAGCAGTCGGGTCTAAACCGCGTGTTCCGAAATTTATAGTCGCGACTTCTTCAATAAACTAGCGCGGGTCAGTCCCGATTACTTCGCGTTCTACTCGCGTTTATGAACAAGTTATTTCTGCCTTGTACTGTACATGTATTTTACCTCCAAACTGGGGAGTAGTTTTTCACATGTTCCATGTGTGAAAGTTTGTCAGTTACTTGTCGAAGGGCGGTGGCTCTCTCCGGGTACTCCGGCTTCCTCCACCAATCAAACTGACTGTCACCATATGAGTGAAACAAACTTGAATTCCCTCCCTCCCTCACATGTTAAATGGATGTGCCTGCACTCATATTCTTGTTTGAGTAGTTTTACATATGAACTTAAAACAGAAACTTGCCATATTCAGAAAATGAGATTTTAGTACTAAAAATTCCTGTTTCAAACTTGACTCCGAGACCATGCAGCAAGGTATATTGACAGACATCAATACCATATCTACCATGACCAGCTTCTCAAACTTATACTGTTGACTGTGAGTGTATCAAATCAAGTACCGTAACAGACTCGTGGTCATGGTCCATACACAGAGTTGCATTATCTTTTTGCTAAGTGAATGAGTGTACATGTTCTCTCACTGCCGGGAGAACACAGAAATCAGCTGATGTGATTATCGTCATCTTGTTATATTAACGGAATGCGCCGACCCCTTTGTACCTCGGACTCGGTTTTCATTTTCCGATGAGAGACAGGATGGAATAGTCGTTCGATGGATATCCCCCTCTGGCCAATATTGATTTAGGAGACTGTCTCAGGCCGCCGCGGTGTACCGCCATGGAAATCACAGGATCGGAAAATGTTTTAACGGCAGTTCATTTCTTTATTGTGTTAGCTTTCAATTTCCATTTTGGTCTGTAACTAATTCCCTTCAGCCCCACTCTCCTTCGCAGTCGATCCTATAAGCCATGCTTTCAGAGTTCTGGGGAATCACTTCACTCCACTGTAGGAGATTTGGTGGAAGGTTTTAACTGCAAGTTTTCCTCACTTGTATTTAGGCATGGGGATTACTAATACATGTAACATTGGTAATTGATAATTCCCTCTGTTTCCTATTCAGGAAATGTTTTGTGCAATTTTATATTGAATTGGTGTTTGTAACATTATCCTGTTGAATCAATGGAGGCCGGAAAAAATGTCAGAGTATGTGTGGATATGCCTGGATATGACAGGGCTTTAGTAGCACTCCGGCAAAATAGTTCACGGGAACCCAACAGAATCCCGTAAAATTTTAGCAGTCTGTATACAAAGATAGCTTTGGGATCCCGTAGATTTCAACGAAAAGCAAGGCCTGTATGGAAGATAAAAAATACTCTTATGTTGCAGACGCGATTTATACAAATTAACTGTTATGGGTTTCATTTGTATGATCTGTGATGAAAGGGGAACAAATATATTCAACTAACAAAAATACGGTAAAATGATGTACATATATAGAAAAAATACCAAAAATAATTATTTCATAGCATGGCCATCATAACATAGCAGATATTTTAGTATGGCCGCTAATGAGTTCCCTATGCTTGTTTCAAATAAATAATTACGTCATCTGAAGAGCATTGATTTCCCATAGATCTTTGTGTAGAAAAATAATTATTACGTATGCTATTATAATTCGAGACCAGTGAAGCCATCTACATGTACTTTGTGAATCATATTGATTTAGATTATACCCTGTCGCTTTGGCTTAATAATTAAGATTAAAGCCTCTCTTTTCTATACTTTGTGTATTCTGAATATCCTGTACTAGTGAGTATATTCATGAACTAATTTTCTGGGGGTTTAGAATAGTTTATATATGGTTTCATACCGTGCAATTTACTGTAGCTAGCCATAATAGTTACGAGTCCAGCTTTTTGTCTTCAAAGTGCATGTTTGTTCCCACAGCTTTCATGTATTGGCGGATGCAATCTCCTCTTAACACAGGTGATGCCAGTCCTCTCTCTCTCTCAGCCTGACACATTGTGTGCACTTTGTCTTCCTTGTGCATTTGTACAAATTGTGCCATTTGAACACTGAACATTGTGCAATTTCTCTAACAATTCAATCACCATACTGGAATCCAGTCAGCCCCAAGTTTGTTGACAAAATTCAATCAGTTGTTTTAACAATTTGGAGGAGTCTCTAAAATCATTAAGATAGTAGGAATTAACGCATTATTTTCTCGATTTTGGACTGTTTTGTCAACTTCCTGTTCTAATAAATTCGATCACCCCGATTCTTTTGGTGGGAAATTTCAGTTCCTAGGGGAATTACCGTACATTTCATTATGATTTTGAAAAGAAAATAAGACGACATTTTCTGCTCCAAATCAGTTACATATTACATTAGCACTCGCTATAATAACTTCCCTTTTTTACTTCTCTTTCTTCCTTTGAGGCTTTTTTTCTGAAGGATTTCTTGCCTCTTACTTGGGCTGATCATCAAAGTGGAATTCTTTATTCTTACTTATTTTTGCATGCACATCACATCAACTCAGATTAAAGTATAACTTTTGAATGACTCATTGTTTTCTGTTCTGGCATCAAAGCCAATATCCCACAATTTCATTGGTTGAAAATGTAGAGATACGGACAAAACCTCAGTGGACAAAACACCAATGGACAAAACATTAATCCCCAATGATAATCATTTTTTCCTTAATCTCCACTAGCAGTTAGTAGGGTATTCCCATCCAACCGTATGGGCTGCCATCGAAAACATAAGGAAGGATGCGTGCATCGCTTCTACACATTTGGCAAATGATGTGGTTGGACAGAGGTTGAAAAGACCTACAGAAAAGACAACGCATTCTGTGCGTTGACTTGGACAGCGGTCGTAAGACATTGGAAGAAACCATGACAGGCCTTGGACATAATATCAGACTATATTAGATAGACTTACTAGATTCAGATAGATTACTAGGCAGAAAGAAAACTAAATGTGAACTGTCACATTTTTGTGTGTAAATATTGACCATAACATGTAAATATTGACCTTAATTTAACAAAAATATAGATAAAATCTCTTAATATTGTTGTATGGCTAATACAATTTTTTCATAGAAAAGTTAAAATTGGGAGTTTTGTCCGATTGGGGTTTTGTCCACTGGGGTTTTGTCCGCTGGGGTTTTGTCCACTGGGGTTTTGTCCGCTGGGGTTTTGTCCTACACCCGAAAATGTAACAGTACTTTTAGAAACCGTCTAGCTCTCTCTCAGTCTTGTATTGAACTTGCTGATGGAAATGAAACTCGCTTAAGGGACTGGTCATTTCACATTCAGTTTTCCTCAGAACTCCTTTTAGCCTGGCTTCATATTGCAATACGCCCCATATCATAGCTCCAGGACTACAATATCAGAGATCATAATAAAGTTTCATATACATGTATTTATATTGGTGACTGGTATTCTTCACCTGGTAAGAACTCATTCAGATTTATTGTATTGATGGTCGTGAAGATTATTCAGATAACTTGGTGAGGACGTCACACCATCTCACTGATCCCTTACTGCTGCTGCTCATCTATTAATGCTATCTGTCATGTCGAGTTGCCACCACTATTTTAGCGTGTCGTTTTAGTTCAGGATTATTGATTCGCCATGTTACATCGTAACGTCGCCACGCTCTGTGGCAGATGAACACACTTCCCTCATCCCTTGTTCACCAAGGCCATATAGTGCAAGCTTGCCCCCGCCAACTTTCACTACATTTTTTATATGTTCGCACCAAATTTGCGCTTTTCACACAAACAGCTTAATTGAGGTTATCTGTCCTGGAGCTTGTACACATAAATGGGGCCACTTTGGGGAATTTTCAAAACATGTTGCATTGACCATTCAAGTCTTTGGTGGACGTCCATGAGATACAATCAATGAGGCCATATTGGATTTTTTTCAACATGTACAACCGTAAGCTTGCGCTTTGGGGTTTTTTTTGTTTTTTTTTTGGTGGACGTCCACGAGATACAATCAATGAGGCCATATTGGATTTTTTTCAACATGTACAACCGTAAGCTTGCGCTTTGGGGTTTGTTTTTTTTTTGGTTTTTTTTTTATTTATCCGCAAGATACATGTACAATATGCATTGTCATTTTGGAAGTCCGGCAAAAATATTTCCATGCAATTTACTCTCCCATTTTGTGTAAATATTGTTAACTGGGGGCTTGGTTTCGAAAAACATTGACATATTGACCATGTATTCCACATTCTTCTGATTTAGTGTCCAAAACTAATTGATAAGGCTACATGTACTTTCAGGGATTCGTTAACTCATTTATTGCAGGAGATTTATTAGAACAGGAATTTGACAAAATGGTTCAAAATATTATTATTATATTATTATTATTTCTTCATCACTTCAATGATTTTAGAGGGTGGTCAGATTTATAAGACCTGCCTATTGAATTTTGTCCATAAATCTTGAAAGTGGGATTCAATTATTAGAGGGATGCCCATATTGACCGTGCATACTTTTCTGAGGGTTAACTAATTATTGAGATTTAGCATGGTTATATGACCTTGTGCTCCATGGATTTTGTAAGGTGTGAATATTTTGAGTTCCTAATCAGTGGAAAACCTGCTAATTAAGTCTCCCACCTGTCAGGTAATTGAGCATTCCACACATAGGTTAAACACCATCAACACCAGTAGCCAGGTGATAGAAGGATTTCATTACAGTATACATGCACATAATGAAAGCAGAAAAATGTATCTCACAGATTAACAAGTGTGATTACAAACAGATTGTGGGATTATATATTACATAATTGTAAATATTTAACAGATGTGAAAATAAGTGCTCATTATACCAGGAACATGGCAGTATTATTGGAGGGGGGGTTGGGGGGGGTGCAGATATTCTATTCTGTTGGGGTTAGTGCTAAAAAGTCACCACTTCGTGGGGATTTGTTGCAATCTATAGTTTTAGCATGGGTATTTATGGACATTTTTTTCAAATCTTCACCTCTTTATTATGTAATTCAACAGCAAACTTTATTTCTTGATCTCTTGGGTACATTTAACCATTTGTGTCAATATTTTTTTTGATCAAACAATAAAGTCTTCTTTTTTTTTACTTGTCATTAAGAATGGGAGGTAATTAGATTCCTTTGGCAATACATGTATATGTTTATATACTTCTACATGTGAAGCCTCCAAGTTTTCATATAATAACTTAAGAGACAAATGTGGCAATTGGACAACGAGCTGCAGTTTTTGAAGATTTTTTTTAAATTAGTTCTTTCTCAGTATGTTTTTGTCCTACTGAAATCATGTGAACCTCACTTGCAGGGTAAAAAAATTAAAACGCGTTTCATAGAACATTGCCATGAATATGATCTGCTCACCGGAGAACAATGGATGATTTGCCAGCGATTGTTACATTCTGTGTACCTCCATTTACCATAATGGACAGGTGGCCTTTGTGTAGCTGGGGCGAAGAATGGCTCGGTCACATGATGATATTGTCACCTGTGACGGCCTGCGGGGAGACCTGACGTGTAATTATCCCCGTGTACGCTCATGTGCGGATTAATGATATAGCTCTGATCACATGATCACAGGGTGATGCGGACCTCACGCTGAGATCTGAAATCCGATGTGATTGGGGTGATTTGCCCGACAGTTCACTGGCATCAGGGTGTGGGCCCACCGACCATCGTGCAGTATATAAAATCAGTTTAAACCCTTCTCATCGACAGTCCACCAGATTTCTGCGGTGATTCCAGCATCTGCAGAGAAAACGGATAGATGGCCCAGTCAGCTATTGTATTGACTTCCGATGCTTCAACCCCAGTGGATTCAGCTGTAACTTCATAGCAATCACCATCAAATCCATCATTGGATCCTATCATTTAAGGGGCTGTGATTGACACTGTACAAGTCTCAGTGTGCCACTATGTCTATAACTATATAACCGTATATAAATGGTGCCCGGCAGGTAAACCTGATGCAAAACAGTTTTCCCCATGGAGCCATTTTTATTGCCAGTGTTATTTGGATGTCTGGTAGCAGGCTTTAGCGGTCAAGTGATACGAAATCCTGCCTTTAATGGACTGGATTCAAAGACGTGCTCGCTTTCTAGTGATCTGTCAATCTCAATGAATTGATGGACATAACAGGTAAGAAAGACCATCCAATGACATGTATACTGTCACATATATATATATGTATATGATAATATTTTGTATGGTGTTTTGTCACCATTGAACAATTTCAATATTAGGTAGAAAGTTTCTAAGAGAGATCAACAAATTGTATTTATATGCTGGAGTTTAAGGAGGATGATAGCTTTTCAAATAATGTGTTTGATGTTATGAACTCGAGAATTCATTAACATTGGACTTGATAAGCTAGTCTATGTATGGTATAATTCTGATTTTATATCCTAATTCATTGTTTGAAAGGAAGAACATATGGTCATCAATACATCTGTTGACCTGACTTCCCTGTATGATGTAACTGGTTTTAAGTACTGATGCTTCTAGGGAATTCTCTGGTGGATATTGGACATGAAGAATTCAAATTGAGTTACTTTTCGACTTGGGTTCCTGAGATGTTTCATTTTGAGGAAGCCATAAATTTAGTCCATCTCTCCACATTTTGATACAATGCTAGAATAGTAGAGAAGACGGACTGTGAAAGTACATGTACCTCAAGTTGGTTATGTGATGTAATTTAAGTCAGACCTCAGTGTATATTCATACCTTCCAATCTTGAAGAGCTGGATGATAATGGTTTTATATATGGTTGACGGCACCGATTCATGTCTAATTACCAGGATCCACACCTCCCTGGGGCTAAGCTTAGTACAGGCCAGTGGATGGGAACAATGAACCGTGAGACTGTCAGATCTATAGGGACAGATGGCTGGCCAGTATCTTGCAGTGTGTATGATTTTCATGTATAAGCTGGTGTGAATTATGCAGAGGTAATAGTCATAATAGGTCGCATCTTTCACCTGTATATATTCTGTGACAGGTGGCAATTTGCAATCATACTCTGGAACTCATTCATATTTGATCTGATCGCTGCATGTGGATATAGTCATTGCCTTTGAAAACCTTGCAACAGTTAACCTCTGGCTCACTGTACAGTGTGTTGATAAAGCTAGCCACAGTCAGTTAATATGATGAACGTCTTTGTCAAAGCCCATACAATGTTGGGCGCCATCAGAATTCTCAGTTTGGAATTTCGCTCCAGATCAGCATGACCAGTAAACTTCAAAAATAGCCATGGAACTGGATAATATAGCAATATAGCAAGCTGTATCACATGGTTGTCAGTTGTTCATATCTGATGACGGATGGTTGGGTGAGCCAGGATAATGTCCCATGTACATACAGCCTAATGCTGGTAAGAAGCTTGAATTTATTATAAAAAAAATACCCATTAGAACTATGTATTCCAACTGTCAACAGTTTGTCAGTTTTATTGAGGTGTCTCTTCAAAAATGGTCAGGACATTTCAGCAGGCAACAACGGGGTAGTATTGGGGCAGTATTGGGGCAGTATGAAATTTTGGCTTAAAATGTTGGGCGGTGATTTTGAAATGTTCAACACATGATTTTGTGGTTTGTTCAACATTTCAAAATCACTGCCAACATTTTAAGCTGAACACATGATTTTGTGGTATTGTTAACATTAGTCATCTCTCGGATCTTTCATTTTTGCTCTCAGTTAATTTTGTTTGTGTTATACATTGTGTTTAGGCATGGCTTGCTTTAATTTACCTGAGAATCTGGAATTGGCTTCCCATCAGCACTCCCATAAAATAATGCAATGGAATCCAACAGATTCCTGTAAAATATTAGTAATCTGGATATACATGTACAAGATACCTCTGGATTCCTGTAGAGTTAGATTGCAAGAATCTATTTGGATTCCCACAAATTTTGACAAAAAGCAAGATCTGTTAGCCATTCTGAAATCATTGTCCCTAAAGGGTCAGTGTTTATAAATACATGTTCTTCTGGGCTACCCTCAGTACTTGTGTACATTGATGAACAAGATTGGCTGACAAAATCATACAACATTCAACACCATGTAAAGTCAATGTAACAATATGCTGTATAGATTCCCATCCAATATTTGCTCCTCATGTTTGCTGAATTCGTCCTCATATATTTGCATTCCATGCTAATTGCCATCAGTTATGGATTATCAAGCTGGGCTATACTATTCTCCCCTCATCATTTTATTAACATAGGATTGAATGTAATGTGTTTATTTGTAAGCGTGGGCATTATCTGTTGAATTCCATGGATCACTGAATAAAGATTGCAGTTGACGAAAACTTCTGGCATTGGGAGAAGTTTTTTTTTCTGACAAAATTATGTATTATGCCAAATAAATTAGTTATCCCCCCGCCTCCACCCCTGTTCCAAACCATCTGGAATATAGTGGATATATTGATCAAATAGACTTTTAATATCCAATTTGTCTTGATTTTCACAAGAACATGCATACACAATGGTAGCAACATGTGATTATCACCTCCTTTGAACTTTTAGAAATAACAACGTTTCATTTAACTAGTGATAATACTAGCATGATCATTGAATTACGGTAATTCCCTTAATAATTCAATCACAGGAAGTTTACTTTTCAACTCAGTTATTCAAACATAGAGAAAAACTAACATTTCCCATCCTTCATTCAAATTGAAGAAAAGCCATATAATGACAAAATGGGGCACTTTGTAGCTGGTGCCATCAAGAATGTTTCCAGATAAAAGCCATCTTTGCTGCACTTCCTGTGATCGAATTATTAGGAGAATTACCGTAGGCATCTTCACAAATCCAGGTAAATCCTATATCCTCACAGAGAGTTTACCTGGACATTTTTGGTGATTCGAATTCTTGTCTCTATTATACAATCTCGTACATTTCATCCTCTGTGGTTGTTTTGAATTGTCATGTAGGTATCCCAAGCTTGCAGTTTTTGCTTTGACTCCTGATGTCGATTTCAGTCTGACATCAAAGTAGTTATGCCAGCGATGAAATTCAAACCAGTCACATCTCAAACCTTGCAGCAGATTGGTGTAATGAGCTGTCTGAGCACGTTCAGTGATTGGTTTGATCAGAGGAAACCCCTTGATCTATTTATATCCAGAACTGCTATGGGTAATTAACCAAGCCAGTGTATCAATCTTAACAGTCCGATCGATACACTGGCTCACGAGGATGTGAATTAGGAAGCTGAAATAGACAGAAAGAATTCCTAATATTTCCCCAACATTACTGCAAAGTTTTGACTACCGAGCTCTTTCCAGTTGAGGTTTCTTTCAGGTTTTAATGAATCCTGACATCATCCTTTAAAATATTTTGTTGTGGAAGACAGAATCTGTTCTGATGAAAGTTCTAATCTAGCATACAATGTTGCTTACAGGAAAATTCACATTTTAGAGGCTGACCAGTACTTGCAGTATCAAATATTCTGGCAAAGTCATGATTCCTATAAATGCATGCTTGCTCATGAATTTCTATATCCGAAAATGTTTATCGAATGAAAACCTACATGTAAATGTTGGCACACTGTCGGAGAGGCTAAAAAATTGATTTCTACAGCATGTACGCATGTGATGACAGTGCTAAACACTCACCTTCAGAATTGAAAAAAAAAGCAATTAGCGTGGTGCATAGGGTAATTACTGCGTTCATTTCACCTTTACAAGAAGGCTAATCAATAGACTGATGGTCACGCTTGGCTGACTAAGATAATGGCTGCTCAAGAATGAAGGAGCAGAAATTTGTCGCTCAGATTTTATGTGAAAGCACTGCATTTGTCATCACTAATTGTACAGTTCATGGGAGTCAATTACACTGTAAATTAGTTGTATTTATAATGCTCAGCAGTGAGTGAATGAAATCCCCATCACTCTATCTCTGGCCACATACGGTACTCATACCACACATACGGTGACTTGATTCTAATTCATGATTCACAGTGACCAGTATAGCAGTGCTAATAATTTTTGCAGCAGTGGAACTCTGTTTTAAGCTATAATCTGCCGATTTTTTGTGTTAATTTTTATTTGTACATGTAAGCTTAAGAGAACCATTTGAATTTCCAAGTAAATCACCACACTTGGATGTGCTTCTGGAGGCTGAATTGTACACCAGAATTTATAAAAGCTGTCAGCCTGGCATTAAGGGTAAAATAACATCACAGCAATTGGCAATTTTCTCTGGTTTTTTTTTGTTTTTGCTTGCAACTTCAATTATGTGAGCTGAATTTGGAAAATCATGCAGCCAAGCTATTTACACCTACCTTGGCATATGTACATGTCTTTTTGTAAAGAGTGGACTGTTTAGAGCATCTAACTGGTGTACACATTGAAGATGTTGATGCAGCCAGGCTGCAAACGCAATGACAATCCAATTCAGTTGTGATATTGTCATAGAAGATCCCAGGTCAGTTATTATTCCCATACCCATATAAGGCATGTATCTACAATGCAGCTTTGGGACCTTCAATCTCAAAATGACTGACACTCCTAAAATTTCTGAACTTTCAACATGGTCGACATAGGAATGATACCCTTAAATTCAGCAATTTTGCTGTCTGCATCCATCTCGAAATAAGTGTAAATTAATTCCTTCAGAATGTTGGATGTCAGTGAAAATACTGAATTTCATTTTGAAATTTAAATTGACTAATCAAAGTGCTTCAAAACTGTAGGATCTCCCTTTTACTGTAGGTTGCAGCTTTCAGACAATTTGCAGACCTCTGCTTTCAGCTGGAGTTTCACCTTGGTTCAAAAACAAGGGATATATGCAAGCCTGAAATTGCATCCAGAACTCCCTCTATCAGAATGAGATTTACCTCTGCACCTAGTCAATGTGTTGTGTGATTCCAGCAGTTGGATTATTCCATTTTGATGTTGAATTCATGTACAAAGACAATGTAGAGAGTTGTTCCCCTTCATCGCTCTTCAGATATGAAAATAGGAAAGTTATTCACCTTCGTATTGATGAACATTGCTCATTGTGAAAAAGGCATTTGTTACTTGTTGTACGATTAAACACATTCCGAAGGCCTGAATGCCGCTGGAGTAGTTAATGGACAAGACTCGTTGACATACTTGAAATCCGATGTGATTTTCAACCATATCTTTTTTAATTGAGAAAATAATGTTTCTCTATCAAACACGTCGTTTGTGTTTTTATGTGGAAATGCAAGGTCAATAGCATGAGTGTACATTGCAACTAGTACACAACTTCGCAATATAATAGAAATTCACAATTTGAGTTGTACATTGTATATGGAGTAGCTGTACATGTAGGAAGTATAGCTGTGATTATCTCTCAGAATGGATTTGAACTCGGGTTCAAGCCTGTTTGTGCCTGGCAGGGACTATTTTTTCAACACGATTATGATTGACTAATTGATCCACGTTTTCACTCGGGGTAGAATGAATGGAGCGAATCTGCCACGATAAAAGCCCAGCTGGAGGGTGTTTGCCCAACCGTTGGTTGCCGGGGACAACTCTCTCTCTCGCAATTTAAAGGAACGGCATGCCGCAAACAGTAACCGTCCGGCGACGGGTTTTGCGCCGAGTGTCCTCAGACCGGCTGAGATTTTTGCATTGAACACACGAGGTCAGTAAATGAAGATGTCTTATAACAATGGACTCATTTGATCATGTATTTGCCAAATATTGTTCCCCTGGTTACCAGCAGGGCTGCGATAATTCATAAAGAAAAGTGTTTGGCGAGTTCTGGAGACCGTGCACAGACAATGAAGGAACCTGAAGTATTGAAACAGACTATAATTCCAGTAGGTTTTCCCAGTAGCAATTCAATACCAGGTTGTGTGCAAGGACTGGTTTGGCGATTTCCACTGATTGATGTAACGTCTGGTGATGTTTACACTATGTGCCTACCGATACCATTCAGGTGTTACTCAAGGAAATTTCTGTGAAAATCCCCTGGAAATACTTCTCACCAAGTAATCAATGCTGCACCAGTCCTGTGTTGTTCTATTTGATAAATCTGTTCCACCTCTAGACCTGAGCGCTTATTTTTTGTTGCTTCTGTTCTTCCGATATTCCGACCAACAGGAGCGGTGTAATTTCGCCTTTATTTAACAAGTGATCTTTTTGATCCAGTATATAAACTTTGTCATTATTTGACAAGTGACAGACCCAGCATACATCTATGCAGTGATTGTTTGTCATTGTTTATGAGATCCTTCATTGAAAATAATCTACAGCAACATTTCTAGATCTGTGTTCACCCCACGAGGAACATCAGCTCTGTCTTTGATCAGTGTCTTGTTCTTATCTGAAACATTATACGTGTAGCAGAGTTCGTACGGGTCATGGAATTTCTGGAATATCATGTAAAAAAATGTTGCCTATTCCAGGTCCTGGAAAGTCAGGGAAATAAAGAATATTAAGCTTGGGTCAGGGAAAGTCATGAAATTTTGTATTTCTTGCTCTCAATATAATGTCCATCATGTATTTGTTTGAATTTCAATTTCTAAACTTGTCAAACGAAAATCGTGGTCGAAAAGAACTTGGGGTAAATCTAGAATTCTTTGGTAATTTCATACGGTGTTTACGTTATACGAAAACCGCGGCAGAATATCGGAAACCTTTTGCCACGTGGATCATTGACGATTATTTCGAGGTTCCCGAAATTACCGTATTCAAGAACGATAACTCTTGACGTCTTCTGTAGTGAAACGGTCGCCATTTTGTTTATTCATCGAAGCGTGCAAGTGAAAAAAAAAACCAGGCTAAACTAACAAAGCTTTAGGCTATGCCGGGAAAGTGCCGGTTCAACGATATCTGGCTAGAGAATGAGCTGTACGACGGGTGGTTGGCGATATTTTCGATGTCTCATTTTCTTCAATAAACAGATGATTTGGAAGGACAAAGATATAAATGTTTCCCTCTGCTTGTCCCTGTCAGGGCTTCCGCGTAATAGTTAGTTTATGCACAACTCCTATGTCGAGGGAGCCATTATTTGATTTCTTTAGATCTGTATGATGTGTCTCATACATTTTGACTGCAAAAAGGGAGTAGTTGAGTATTTCATTTGTGCTATGGGGGAGATGTCAACAGACATTGATGCTGGTGTTTTATTCACTCACCAATCCAGAGAGACATTTCCATGTAATAAAATGACAGACGTCAGTGTTTCCAACAACATGTTAATCCAGTTTATAATCAACGAGGAATCAACTTTATGAAGCGGACGAACATAAAATATGCACCCTGATCTCATCGCTGGGTGACTGACATCTCACGAGTGACGTTGTAGACAAGTCAATGTACTATACAACCCGATCATCATTGCAGGACTTGGCTTGTACATGCGAAATTTAGACGTTTAGTTTGTATGTATTTTCAATCCTTTACATCCCTGGACATTTCATCTTTACTTCGTGTTTGATGGATAATGAACCAAACGTCGGCACCACGGTACAGATTTAGCCCGGAAATATGGTCGACTGACTGCAGGCACGTGTCGCAATACTGTCGGGCTATCATCCCTATTGCGGTAATGGAAACTTCCACTGACCCGGTGTTGTAACCCCACAAGGCTTCCCGATGAATTGAATTGGAAGAGTTCACTTTCAAAATAGGGAAGTAAGGCACAAAAGTTTTAAACATGCATATCGCTTTTCAACAACAACAACAACGTGAAGGCAGATTTTTCTTTCGTTTCGTAGACTCTATTTTCTTTGTATTTCATTCTTGAAACTTGCAACTCTGGCGGACAAATTCACGACCTACGCAAATTAATTATAATAACATCAGCAACTACACAGGGACTGTTTGAAGTTGAAGAAAAAGAAAAACATTTACGCGACAGATGGCTGATAAAAACTTTGGGGTTGGTAGCTTGTCGATGAAGAGGGCGGGTTACGCGCAACTGACATATTTTTAAGGATGGCCCCGAGTCTTTTAAATGAACTATGATAGAGATATCAAACATAATACAC
>JAVTVY010051054.1:0-27088 GCA_036873755.1 Hanleya hanleyi
TCACGGAAGATAAAAATATAATTTACTGTACGAGAAGACGAAGTTTGGCGTTCATTCCCACATGTAGTTTACGCATACCGATAATATGGTCGCGCGTAATGGTTTATAGAATTAATTATATAGAGTCGTTGAAATATTAATATTGGTGAGTTAACACGTTCATGATAGAGTCAGAGCTATGTCACAGCTTTCATGTGAACCGCCGGGTCGAGCACTCCAGAATTGCATGTGTAAATTCTCCCCACCTATGCAGCAAATTCAATAATATTCCTCCAATGACGTGATGACTGAAACGCCATATGGCGAAACTTCGATTTCTCTCTCCCGAGATGGCTGGCTAAATGTTGGATTTATTTTTCAGCGTGGAAAACGATCATTTCTACGTATCGGTAAATAGACATCTGCAGCAGCTACCGTACATACTTCCGGCGAATTTTCAACAGGTAAGATTGCCAGTTTCTACAAAGGATGTTAAATATCATTTTTAACCATTACCATAATAATAATTGGATAATAATTGTAATAATAAACATGTTATGATCCAGGTATATGACTTTACTATTGTCATCTCGAAGAAATTAAACCAAGACTGGTCATGTATCCGAAAGCATTGTATAGGTTTTTACGATCCGGGATCAAGTTAATCTAGCCGCCAAGCACACTGCGAAATAAATTATGTTGAAGCCATTTTAGCACCAGAATTGTGTTGAAAATAACACAAATTGTGTAAGAATCAACACTAGTTTGTATTGAACTCAACACAATTTTGTGTTGATATATTAAGTTTAACACAAAACCATGTTGATTTCAACATAAAACATTTTGTGTTGAAGCCATTTTAGCACAAAATTGTGTTAAAACAACACAATATTTTTTGCAGTGCACGTACGTATCAACTTTTGTACGTACGGGATATGTTTCTACTTTCCATTGCTTTGAACAACAACTTAATAATACAGCTTGAAATAAAACGTCCTGATATTGGTATCCACGTGTGGTCGGTTTAGGAAGCTCCAGACTCACTAAATAGCAATAAATCATTGAGCAACTCAAACAAATACGCCTGCACATGTGTTGTACTTTAAAAAAACATCCCTAATCTCAGAATTTACTAAATAAAAGTTTAGTATACAAAATCTACAATAAATGGAGAAAACAATGCGCAACCAAAGTATTGATGTTATATTATTATGTAGGTGATTAATTTGATTTTTTTATCAATTGAATCCGCTTCCGCTATATCGGTGTTCAAATCGCCCTATTCAAATCCTACTTTTACGGGGTACTCTATTTGGTGTCGCGGCGCGCAAATCGTTGCGTTAGCAAAGTTTTGGCGCTCGAGTTTTTGAAGAAAGTTTGCCTACCGACAAGTTCAGAGATTTAACATGTCAACGCAGCTGTAAGGACATATTTTAGTACTTACGATTTGCGATAGAATAAGATTTCGCTTGTTCTGATTCAATGGATTTCTGTGGTATGGAGCATGTTTTTTTCGCGATGGGCAACAACAACAGAAACAATTCCACGTAGGCCCTCTAGAGAATGCAGACTTGGAACTAATGTTGTCCTCCCTCGCCGAGATTTGCCATTGATGTTTAAAAGTGGAATGTTACCAGAAAATCTGACTAACCAAATTAGACACGAGGAAGGTGTTGAAAGACGAAAAATGAAAATTAAGACAACTTGTCACAGACGCTTTGGGATCAGGGTAGTCAAGTACCTAGTTCAACAAGCTGAACCCTACTGACATTTAATTTTGTGATATTGATTATGTAGCCTACATAATCAATATAAAAAAAATTAAATGTCAGTATGGTTCAGCTTGTTGAACTATCAAGTACCAAGACTCTGAATCTGATCTGTTATCAGAGTCATGCCATGTGATCTCCTATGTGTCAACGAGGTAGATAAACAACGTCGGAAACAGACCAGAAAATTACATTCACTCGCCCCAAATCCCCAATATCGTAACATATGGTCCTATCGGTTTAGAATGCCACCAATATTCTTAGTCACAAACAGTTACTTGCACTCGAAATGCGGCAGAGAACAGAATGTATCTCCAGGAAGTCTGCCCGCTATCAAAAAAAAAAAAAAAAAAAAAATAATAATAAAAAAGGTCTGGCTAAAGCCCAATTGACAGACCTGTTGACTAAAATAAGTACTGTAAACAATAAATTTGTATAATTGTTCAGACTTGATTAAGATTAATATTGATGATTCATATGACTAATTTCATTATTAAGTTATTTGATCGATGAAACTTTTTGTTCATACTATTTTATGACATTATAATCACATGGATTTGTTGAGAGGACCACACTGGTATTAAGACATGGACACCAAAGAATTTTCACACATTGCATTCTGGTCTGGTTTCATGAAAAAATGAGAGGAGTGGTAAGAAAGCTAATTTCTCATGATAATTTTTTGCTTTTAACTGAAGGTAATCGACCACCTGGAAATCTGAGTGAGGAATGTCCAGTATTCATATATTCATCAATTTATCCATATATATTCAGGAAAATATATGATTTACACACACAATAAATTTATTTTTTATGGTCCTATGAAAAGTTTTTAATAGTATTCTAGATATTTCATATCAGAAAAAACATGCTGTGATAATTTCATAAACCAGTCATAACTGGGGGAATGATAGCCATAGACAACAGGTGTAAAACAAGACAAATAATTGCTCACTCGCTGATGTGCAGAGAAAATGCTGATGTCTGTGAAACTGTTAATGCTGTCTGCAAACATATTTACAACACCAAATTTGACTTCATGTGAAGTTAAAGAAACTTAGCGAATTTGAGAGTGAGAATTTTAGCGAGAGTTTTGGAATTATGGACTGCATGCTTTGGTGTCATCTGCCCGATTTTATCACTGAAACATATACGGGAAGCTACATATAACAAGATAACCTTGTTCATCGTGCTAAATTCCTTTACTTTCACGGAGCTACTTATTTCTGTGCATGATTGAGTTTGATCATCAGAATTATGACACCATCGGAATTGCGAGCATGGCACATTTATCTGGTGATATCTACACTGGGATTTGCAGTGTTCATATGCCTCCTGGAAAGTCGTTAAGACTCCCAGAATGTAATTGCTAACCTGGAAAATCCTGGAAATGCTTAAAAATAAAGTTGAACTCCCACAAACACCTGGAAGAACTACACTTTCGTTTTCTGGGAGAACCAGCGATCTGATGCTAGGTGTTCCTGTGCCAAAATTTTTTCCTGGACTTCGTTAATTTGCTCATCTTTGTTGCGAGTTATTGTACTAAAAGTTCCTGGAAACTAAAATTAGCGACCTGGAAAGTCCTGGAAAAATCCTGGAAATTTCTTTTGCTGTAAGTGTATGAACCCTGACTTTGATTCCACCTGTACTAACAAACTATGGTTATGATACGCTAGACATCCAGGCGGCGCCCTCGACACTGAGGGCAAGCCCCCATAAGGCTAACATGGAAAAATATGAATAAATGTCAGTAAATATGAAACCAAGTATTCCTGGTCACTGATTTTATGTAGTTGGTGATAAAATACATACAACAAAACATAGTAAACTTCCATAATTTGTAAGCTTATACGAGTGAACATATTGATAAAAATGAATTTTGGGAAATGTTATTGTTAAGGTGGCTCCCTGGTTTAGATGCAAAGTCATGTCATTTTTCTCATATTTTTTGTATAGCTCAGTAAGTCCATCCTATATCAGAAAATGATATAAAAATTGGGGCATAGCGTATTACTTTTTTCTAATTTTCAGCTTGTATAACGTGTACCTGTGGCAAATTGGTACAACGTGATTACTATGTAAAACAGCCAATACTTGAGACATAATTGTTTTCAGAATATTCAAAAGTCATGTCAATTTTCTCATTTTTTTACTATGTATTCCTTGAAGTATGTAGTTGTTTAATAACTCAAATATAAGGTAGGTCGCCATCCAAAAAGGGCATGAATAAGGCTCCGAATCTACCTACTCCCACACCTTTTCCCGCCATTTTGCATGAAGTCGCAACAATGCAACGTCATGACGTCGACAAATGCCACGCCAACAAAGAGTTTGCCATTCTACATCATGACGTCACAAGGGATGCTTCGTAAACGCAGCATGTCACAGTATCTCATTCCATCCATTCGCGCACAAGAGTACGATTACAAGGGAGGTAATTGCTATGCGCAAAAAGCTGCGCAGAACAGTCATTCTTGTAACCAGGGAGCCACCTTAAACGATGGAGATTTTCCTGGATTTGAGTATATTCCGACCCTTTATTTGAGTGATGATAACTAGGACAATTCTTGTTTAGGTCATTGTCAATTGATTGGTTGTTTAGCATGACTTTGATTTTTTAAATACACGTCATGCTAGATGCTATAATTATTTATTATTAATTATTAAATTGCAAGCTAATTGTATACGAATATGAAGAAATTGAGTAAGTTTTACTCATGAAATTGTAAATCCCTCATCTATTTTAATTATTTGCCCTCAAAATATAGATGAGGGCTGCGCATGTTAAGCAGTAAATCAAGTGACATTGGCCTTACCCACATGTATGTAATCTCAACACTGTCCACATTTTGGAAGGCTTGTCAATGACATGAACTGCAGGGATATTTTGGCAAATAAAAAAAAGTGTTTTGAATTCAATTCCTAACATACATGTAAATCAATCACCATGCCCGGGCCCCTCTGTTTTATCACCTCAAATATCACCTCCGGGGATCGATTTATTATGGGGAAATTAACCATACATCATATTACATGTAATTTAAAAAAGTAAAAAAAACAAAACCCTGGTATAATCTTATTTCAAAACATATTTATTGTAGACAGTAAATAGTTAGTTGATTTTAGTAGACCTAAACACAATCTATGTCAATTTACTGAGTTTGTGGTTTGTTTAAATTCTTTGCAGTAGGTACATGTATGTACCTTGTTTTTACTCCTCAAGGCTATTATCATTGTTGGTGTTGTACATCTGTTTGTCCATCCATCTGTCCATCCTCAATGTTAATACTGAAGAACTGTAGTCAGCCTTCCTAAATTCCACATATTAGGCTGGCAATGAACTGGAAGCCTATTGAAAATAACCGACCTTGAAATTTTTCTTGGTCAAATATATTTATTATGTAGAGTAGAAGCAATGGATGAAACCAACTTCAAGTCTGGTGTATTTTTATTTATTTTCAATGTTATTACAATATCTTTCAAAGGATTATGGCTAACCTTTCTAAATTCGTAATAGTTCTAGCTGGTTATTGGCCAGGAATTGAGACGTCTATTTAATATGACTATCCTCAACATATATTTTGAAGGTCAAATTATATTGCAAATGTAGACCTAATGCTATTAATACATGTACAATATCTCTTGAAAGATTATGCAGGCTTTCCAAATTCATACCATGCATCTGGTGATGAATCAGACCTGTTAAAGGTGACTAACATTGTGGTATTTTGCTCACATTTCAGAATAATTACAGCCTTCTACGAAGGACGCCATCATGACTTGAAAAGAAAAATTCCACCGTGGCCTGGAGAGATTATAATTGTTGTTTGGTATCATTACCTACCTAATGAACAATGAAGTTGTTGGGGGCCATATATCATAGCTTTATTGTGATCGTGCTATATAATGCATGGTTGGTCAACTTTGCCTCTTCGCTGGGCTATGACTGTCAAACTGGGGGACAGAATGGGACAAACATTGATTATTTTGCCTGTGAAGTTGGTGTCCAGTTCTTGACTCGGACAGCTCAATACACCATTACCATCAGCCCTGTGGGTTCAACTTGTGGGACCCCTGAAAATTCATACTGTTCCATGGTGAGTATACATTGGCAAGACATGGTTGTATGTTCTGGGATATATAGACCACTGGTGTAAAACAATATTTAGTTCATGTATTTAACTTTTTGAATAATGGTTTTGTTTCAAGATTGTGTAATATGAGGAAAAACAAAGAAAAGCATTTGTTTTAGCTCTAGACCATGTCAAGTGAACACCTTCATCTCTATCTACTCATGACTATGAGCCTGGTCAATACTTGGATGGGTGAACGGGTGCTGTACTGGCTGGTCTGCAGTGTCCAGGATAATGGGAACTGTGACTGCTCTTGTGTCCTGGCACATGTAGGCACCGTCATGATATCACTGAAAATGATGATAAATGCTGTTATTCACTCATTCCCTCCCTTTGATAACCCTGAAAACATAGGGAATAGTGCAGGGTTTAAAGCATATTCACAAAAAAAATCATATAAGTAGTACCAGTATTTAACCTTCTTCTGCAGTCTAACTATTTGAAGATAATCACAATCAAAATTTATCAAATTGGATGAATGTTGCTGTGCAAAATTATCGGCGGGAAGACATAGCCTAGGAGTATGAGTACGGTCGGTACTGGGGAAAAAGGTAAACATGGAAAATGGCTGCCAAACTCCAAATCCACCTCTATACTACAGTAACAGATTATCTTGTGATTCAAGAAGTTTACTCAGTATTTTATTTATTTTTTCATGTTTTAGTCATACAGTTTCTGTCATTCTGTCAAAAATAAAACTCTATGTTGAAATCGTTAAAAAATTCTTTAATGGATATAGGAAATAATTCAGTGAACAGCAAAAAAGCACACTTGTGGAAAACCGTATGCTGTATGGCAAGCGTAACCCTAACCCTAACTCATTTATTTTTTGTATAAAAATGTGTTTTTTTATATATCGAAAAAAGAATTTTGGTATTTATTTGACCAAAAATTCTTTTTTCGGTATCCAAAATTCTTCTTGGTCAAATAAATACCAATATTCTGCACATTATTTATGAAGAACTGTGATACAACAATAAACGTAGAATGGGTGACCATAAAACAAACTTCAAATGATGTTATGGAATACAAGACAGCTAAACTCTACGTCGTAGAGGTCGATCAACTGCACAAAGGAAAATGGCGAAAGAAGCGTAAATTAGATCAACATTAATATTGCGTCTATATATTATTGAATCCCTGGTATGCATGTGTTGTATGTTCCTTGAAAGAGCGTTACTTCACTTGATGACTGTTCTTGGTCTTGAGTTCAGGTAGGACAAATGCAACCAGTGAGGAATATTCATAAATGTAGGTCACACACATATTGATTATTCAATTAAAGACTCAATACAGGGATGACAGGCACATGTACATAATATACCAGCTGCTGGGTGTACATTTCTCTGTCAATTGAAATGATGACGCATATTAATGAACCTATAGTTTTTTTGTTACATGTACATGTATGTGTATTGAAATATTGCACACAATTTTGACACTTTGTGACAGTTGCCATATTCAGGCTGGTCCAGGGGCACACCGACCTCATTCACGATTGCCCACAAATGGTCACCCTTAAAATAATGTTTGTTGAGCATAACCCCCTACTGTATATATGAGTAGGTAATTAGAGAAATACTTTTTTTAGGCATATTAATTTGTGAAATAAAGCTACATGTATGATTTCAGCTTTGAACTAAGAAAACCTTTATTTCCAATAATTGTGAACTATCCACCAAAAAGGCCTCTACCCAAGTCTTCTCATTAAAAACATTTGATATTTAAAAAGATAAAAAAGATTTAGCTTTTTTTTTTTTGGTAAGTATGTCCTGTTGGGTTTACGCCAAACAAACATTTTTATCTCGCCTTACGAAGTAAAGGGGAGATATTGTGAGAGGGGGAAAGAGGATGTCGTCGTCGGTGTCGGTGTCGGTGTCGGTGTCCCCTGCCTGGAAATGAATGGGTTTTTGGTTTAGCAAGTTAAAAAAAAATCTAGAAAAATTAGAAAAAATATAAAAAAAATATAAAAAATATGGGGGGTGGGTATGCCACCTGGGGTACTACCCCTGGGGTACTCTAATGTTAAAATCCCTATGAATGAGTTTTGCGTTTAGCTGAAGTGCACATGTACATCTGTACTTGGAAAGTTTCTTGCAGTTGTCAGCTGTCATTGGATGATTATGAAACTTGGTATACATGTTTCTTGTGATAAGAGGATGTACCTGTGCTATTTTTGAGAAGAAATATTAATTTTTCTCAAAATTATGGCAAATGAAGAGTTTTCTGTTTAGGTAAATTGTACATGTAGACCTCTACATGTATACATATATCTACATGGTAACTTTGCTCCAGTCGTCAGCTGTCATTGGATGATTATGAAACTTGGTACACATGTTTCTTATGATTAGAGGATGTACCTGTGCTATTTTTGACAAGAAATATTAATTTTTCTCAAAATTATGGTAAATGAAGAGTTTTCTGTTTAGGTAAATTGTACATATACATGTCCATGGTAAGTTTGCTCCAGTTGTCAGCTGTCATTGGATGATTATGAAACTTGGTACACATGTTTCTTATGATAAGAGGATGTACCTGTGCTATTTTGAGAAGAAATATTAATTTTTCTCAAAATTATGGCAAATGAAGAGTTTTCTGTTTAGGTAAATTGTACATGTAGGCCTCTACATGTATACATATACATCTACATAGTAACTTTGCTCCAGTTGTCAGCTGTCATTGGATGATTATGAAACTTGGTACACATGTTTCTTATGATTAGAGGATGTACCTGTGCTATTTTTGACAAGAAATATTAATTTTCTCCAAATTATGGCAAATGAAGAGTTTTCTGTTTAGGTAAATTGTACATGTAGGCCTCTACATGTATACATATACATGTACATGATAAGTTTGCTGCAGTTGTCAGCTCTCATTGGATGATTACGAAACTTGGTACAAATGTTTCTTATGATTGGAGGATTTATTTGTGCTATTTTTGAGATGGAAGTATTAATTTTTCTCCAAATTATGGCAACTGATTGAGTTTGCGTTTAGCCGAAGTGCACATGTACATCTGTACACCACAGTTTGCTGCAGTTGTCAGCTGTCATTGAATGATTATGAAACTTGGTACACATGTTTCTTATGATTAAAAGATGTACCTGTGGTACCATCCATACCATCACTACCATCCATACCATCACTGCCGTTTTCCTATATTTCCATGCCATCACTGCCCAAATCCATGCCATTCCTGCCATCCGCTGCCATCCATGCCATCACTGCCATCCATGCCATCCTGCCATCCATGCCATAGCTACCGTTCCTGCAATCGCTGCCAAATCCATGCCATCACTACCATCCATACCATCACTACCATCGCTGCCATCACTACCATCCATACCATCACTACCATCCATGCCATCACTACCATCCATACCATCATTACCATTCCTACCATCCATACCATCACTACCATTCCTACCATCACTACCATCCATACCATCACTACCATCCATACCATCACTACCATCCATATCATTCCTACCATCCATACCATCACTACCATCCATACCATCACTACTATCCATACCATCCATACCATCACTACCATCCATACCATCACTACCATTCATGCCATTCTTACCATCCATACCATCACTACCATCCATACCATCCATACCATTCCTACCATCACTACCATCCATACCATCACTACCATCCATACCATCACTACCATTCATACCATTCCTACCATCCATACCATCACTACCATCCATACCATTCCTACCATCACTACCATCCATACCATCACTACCATCCATACCATCACTACCATTCCTACCATCCATACCATCACTACCAGCCATACCATTCCTACCATCACTACCATCCATACCATCACTACCATCCATACCATCACTACCATCCATACCATCACTACCATCCATACCATTCCTACCATCACTACCATCCATACCATCACTACCATCCATACCATCACTACCATCCATACCATAACTACCATTCCTACCATAACTACCATTCCTACTATCCATACCATCACTACCATCCATACCATCACTACCATCCATACCATCACTACCATCCATAGCATCGCTACCATTCCTACCATCCATACCATCACTACCATCCATACCATCACTACCATCCATACCATCACTACCATCTATGCCATCCTACCATCCATACCATCACTACCATCCATACCATCACTACCATCCATACCATAACTACCATTCCTACCATCACTACCATCCATACCATCACTACCATCCATACCATTCCTACCTTCACTACCATCCATACCATCACTACCATCCATACCATCACTACCATTCCTATCATCCATACCGTTCCTACCATCACTACCATCCATACCATCACTACCATCCATACCATCACTACCATCCATGCCATCACTACCATCCATACCATAACTACCATTCCTACCATCACTACCATCCATACCATCACTACCATCCATACCATCACTACCATCCATACCATCACTACCATCCCTACCATTCCTACCATCACTACCATCCATACCATCACTACCATCCATACCATCACTACCATCACTACCATCCATACCATCACTACCATCCATACCATCACTACCATCCATACCATCACTACCATCCATACCATCACTACCATCCATACCATCGCTACCATTCCTACCAGAACTACCATCCATACCATCACTACCATTCATACCATTCCTACCATCCATACCATCACTACCATCCATACCATCACTACTATCCATACCATCCATACCATCACTACCATCCATACCATCACTACCATTCATACCATTCCTACCATCCATACCATCGCTACCATCCATACCATTCCTACCATCACTACCATCCATACCATCACTACCATCCATACCATCAGTACCATCCATACCATCACTACCATTCCTACCATTCCTACCATCCATACCATCCATACCATCACTACCATCCATACCATTCCTACCATCACTACCATCCATACCATCACTACCATCCATACCATCACTACCATCACTACCCTCCATACCATCACTACCATCCATACCATCACTACCATCACTACCATCCATACCATCACTATCATCCATACCATCACTACCATCCATACCATCACTACCATCTATGCCATCCTACCATCCATACCATCACTACCATCCATACCATCACTACCATCCATACCATAACTACCATTCCTACCATCACTACCATCCATACCATCACTACCATCCATACCTTCACTACCATCCATACCTTCACTACCATCCATACCATCACATCCATACCATCCATACCATCACTACCATTCCTACCATCACTACCATCCATACCATCACTACCATCCATACCATTCCTACCTTCACTACCATCCATACCATCCATACCATCACTACCATCCATACCATCACTACCATTCCTATCATCCATACCATTCCTACCATCACTGCCATCCATACCATCACTACCATCACTACCATCCATACCATCACTACCATCACTACCATCCATGCCATCACTACCATCCATACCATAACTACCATTCCTACCATCACTACCATCCATACCATCACTACCATCCATACCATCACTACCATTCCTACCATCACTACCATCCATACCATCACTACCATCCATACCATCACTACCATCACTACCATCCATACCATCACTACCATTCCTACCATCACTACCATCCATACCATCACTACCATCCATACCATCAATACCATCCATACCATCACTACCATCCATACCATCACTACCATCCATACCATCACTACCATCCATACCATGATGGTGATGGTAGTAATCCCACTTGGGACTGGACTATCCAGCAGTAATCCCACAGAGGACTATCCATCAGTAATAACATGGGACTGGTCCACCCAGCAGTAATCTCACACTGGAATGCCCTATGTACCAGTAATCCGACTGCACTGACCTATCCATCCTACATGGGATTAACTTTTGCCAGTAATCCCACATGGGACTGATGTTATTGTCTGTACCAGATAATCTATTCCAGACATTATTGTCTGTACCGCATCACTTATTCCAGACCTTATTGTTTGCTCTACATGTATGCTTTCAATACTGCTGCACCTTTGGCGGATGACCCCGCAAGGCGAGATGTTGGGGTTCTCAGAACGCTTGTTACAAATTGACCTGCTAAAATCTCATCAAATTTAAGTACATGTACCCTGCTAATAGAATTAATGCCTAAGCTTACATAACGTGGTAAAATCCAATCTTCTGAGGCTAAAGCCATCCACAATTTGTGTTTTCTGTAACCAACTTTAGAAATATTGGGCAGGTACATGTAGACAGGAATTGTAGTTTTTTCCTATTATTTATTTATTTTTTGTTAATTTTTAACCTTTTTGCAGGCCTTGCATTTTGACGGGGCCGATCGGCCCCGGCCCCGTGATCGACCCCGTGAGCACTTTTCACGGGGATTATTCATCGGCCCCGTCAAATCAGTCCAGTGAGTATATTCCCATATCTTCATGGAATAAATCTAATCCTAGTACTGTGTCTTCTAGCTGTCTTGACGACTTGTGCTTGGGCCAAGAAAGAAAATATGTCTATTTTCCGGTTTAAATAACCGACCGAGTCTAAATAAATCGTGCGAGTCTAATAATTTTATCAGGAAATCACAACGAAGGCTGCGTTTTACAACAACAACAACCATAAAGCGGCGCGACTACTGTCAGCATACCGTAAAGTGTGACGTGACTGTAGAGCAGCATGGCATGGCGGCCGGTTGACGATCTTTTCAGCAAATAAAGCATCTACTTCTAGGTCGGGAATCGAGAAATCAGCAACGTGATTACGGTTCAGTCGACCTGATCATGTTTATCAGGACAATTTTAAACATATTCTCCATCAACTTCGAAAGAAATCAACTGATTTTATGGCTTGAAATGGCGTTTGTTGAAGCAGTGTTTCGTGGACACGGTAATTTGCAAGTGGTTTCGTTTTCAGCGAAATCGGCGTCCAAGTCGCCGTCAAAGTCTAACCGACCGGTACCATTTCTCCGCTAAAAAATCCAAGTAATAATTCTTCGTTTTTTTAGAAATGGCGTGTTCAAATCGTTGTATGATCCAGTCTCGTTTCTCAAATTGCCCGAATTAGATAGGCACTGGTACAGATCTCCATGATGTTCAAATTAATTTCCCATTTCATTTTATGGGATACGGACAAACCCCCAGTGGACAAAACACCAACGGACAAAACACCAGCGGACAAAACCCCAGTTGTCAATTTTTTTCTTCTGGCTTTTCCAGAAAATATGTGCTCTCCCCCTATGGAAGGCACTGGAATTCCACATGAAATTTTGTATTTTTCACTAAAAATCCTTGAAATTTTACAGGGAAATTTTATCATTCCTGAGGGGAAATCCTTGGAATGCATTGTTTTGCATATCAAGTTAATAAATTAAAACGATACTCGTTTTAGTGGTAATTGAAAACAGCAGTCAAAACACATTATTGGCAATTCTTATTTCTACAATATCAGTAGGCTACAATAACTGGTTTCAGCAGAAGTCGTTGAAATATTAAGATTTGCTGGATCCAGTAAAGATAAAAATACCAACATGAAGGGTTTTTCTTTTATTCCTCTATTTTTTTGGTGATACCGGTACTTATAAGATCTTTTGAATATATGAAAATATGGGGGAATATATGTTATGAGGGTGAAAGGGGGGGGCGATATGTCCTGGGAGAATATGTTAAAGTGGGTGGGAATGTTGTACAATCAAGAATAATTTGTAGAGCATTGTATATGGGACAGGAGTAGGCTACTGGACATCAAAATAGAATTTATTTCCAAACAAAGGTTTGGTTGATATATGACCAATAATACATTGTCATGTGGTGAAATTTGAAATCAGCCCCGATGGCCAAAAATCAGCCCCGTGACCCTGCAAGACGGGGCCTATTGATCAGCCCCGTCTTATTTCTAGAATGCAAGGCCTGTTTTTGTTTATAATTTCATGGGGTACCGGTACTACTGAATAATATAGAAATAAAATAAAATGTCCACACAATTTTTTTTTTAACAGCAAAATATATGGGTAGGGACATGTAGGGTTACTGGAAACAATAATATATTGTGCATGGCCTAACCATGCCATATTTGCATTAGTATATCATGCTATCTTGCATCTGGTCAACTTCATGTATGTTCATGTTTTTCGGTGTGTTGTGTTGATTACTTCTGGATTGCTGGGTTGTTAACTTGTTTTTGTTGGAATACTTAAAATTTTGTTTGGTCGTAGCTACACAGCTGAAATATTGCTGAACCCGACATTAAACCTTAATAATCTCTCTGTCATGTCTGTCATGCAACAATTTGTGGTCAAATGGGCATGATGTACTTTCAGAGTTAATGCTAAATGAAAATGTAGGTGATTCAATACTGATCTACATGTAGGTGATCTACCAGATAACTTCTAGAAATCCTGTGTTTATTCCATATGAGTGTATATATGCCCATGTTTTACAAGTTCTTTCGGTCAGCATACACTTATACCTGTAATGCTCAATCTAGACTGTCTCATGTATTGCCAGTTCTTCTGTATTAACTTGTGGGAGCATATCCCCCGATAACTTCAACTAGTTGATAAAGTGTGGGACTCCATAAAGAGGCATGATCAGATGACTGGAACCTATATGGGTATGATCCAGTGCATTGCAAACTTCATTTTTAATTTCGACTTCAAATATTGCATCAATATTAATGAGAGTTAAGATATTACTTATCTTTTCCATTTTTCATATATACATGCATTTATGTTTACAATGTTTTGAGATGCAACACACTTCAATTACCACAACTATAGGTTGGCCCCTCCCCTCAGCAATGTTGAAAGGGAGTGATGGTGCAAGTGGGCAGTGATACGGATTTGATATCTTTGAAACATCAAAACTGTGACTGTCTTTCCAGCATTATTGGAAATTGCCTCTCTCCTGCATGAAGCCTATATGTTTATAGGTATAATACGTTTTTTTTTGTCCCCCGACGCCCGAAGTCTGTGCCAGCGTCCTTGTGTCCGTCTGTCCGTGCGTGCGTCCGTCCGACTTAGTTTCCGGACCATAACTTCTGGAAAACTGAACGGATTCTTTTCAAATTTAGTATATGGGTACCTCACCTGAACATCTTGCTTGGGATTGGTTTTCACGCCGATCTGCATACAGGTGGCGCCACCTGGAGGCCAAGTGAAAATTTTGTTTCCGGACAATAACTTTTGAAAAACTCAATGGATTTTTTTCCAATTTAATGTATGGGTACCTCACCTCAACATCTCGCTTGGGATTGTTTTTCGCACCGATCCGACTGTAGGTGGCGCCACTTGGGGGCCAAGTTAAAATTCCGTTTCCGGACAATAACTTTTTGAAAAACTGAACGGATCCTTTTCGAATTTGGCTTGTGGGTACCTCGTCCCAAGATCTCGCTTGGGATTGTTTTTCTCGCCGATCTGCATACAGGTGGCGCCAACTGGAGGCCAAGTGAAAATTTCGTTTCCGGACAATAACTTTTGAAAAGCTCAATGGATTTTTTTCCAATTTAATGTATGGGTACCTCACCTCAACATCTCGCTTGGGATTGTTTTTCGCACTGATCCACCTGTAGGTGGTGCCACCTGGGGGCCAAGTTAAAATTCCATTTCCGGACAATAACTTTTGAAAAACTGAACGGATCCTTTTCGAATTTGGTATGTGGGTACCTCGTCCCAAGATCTCGCTTGGGATTGTTTTTCATGCCAATTCGCCTATAAGTGGCGCCACCTGGGGGCTCAAGTTAAAATTTTGTTTCCGATCAATAACTTTTGAAAAACTGAACAGATTATTTTCAAATTTGATATGTGGGTACCTCTCCTCAAGATCTCACTCGGGATTGTTTTTCGCACCGATCCGCCTATAGGTGGCGCCACCTGGGGGCCAAGTTAAAATTTCGTTTCCGGACAATAACTCCTAAAAAACAGAACGGATTCTTCTCAAATTTTGTATGTGGGTACTTCGCCGCAAGATCTCGATTGGGATTGTTTTTCACGCTGACCCGCCTATAGGTGGTGCCACGTGCAGGCCAAAATTTTGTTTTCATACAATATCTTCTGAAATCCTGACCAGATTAGGACAAATTCGGTAATTGCCACTGAATCTCACATGGGATATAGCTCCGCATGCTGGGTACTGAAAGCTATGGTTCCAAATCAATTGTTTCAACGTCGGGGCCCCGGACTTGAACCCCTCGGGTTTTCATTAAATTTGGTGCTAATGCTGAACTATGAAATAGGTCATTGGATTACGCTTGTTGAAATAAAATATCTTTGAGCCGGCTGACAGTAATACCCATAATCCTCAAATATACAAACTCGTTATTTGTGCGACCGCACTGCGGTGGTACATGTATATAGTCCGGGAGCATGGACCTGAAATTCTTTTTTCGTTCAACACCCACTACATCTAAGGTTTGACTAGACAAAGTGGTAGAATAGACCTTGTAGAACACCCCCAGGTAGTATGTACGATCGAATTGTGGTATCAGTTTTTTTCTGCAAGCCATTTTGTAGGCCAACTGGTGCGGCTGGACGACACTTGGAAAGTTGGGGGTAGGGGTAACTTAGTTGCTTATAACTTTGCCACTAATCACACGATTTTAATGCTTTTGTTACCATTACATTCGTCTTAGAATGTAGTTAAACAACATATAACAATAATATACCTGTGACCTGGTATGAGGGCACTAAAGGTCAAAAGGTCAAAGGATACATGACAGGGAATTTTACATACTTTAGGTAAGGATATATTGCGTATGACTTTCAAGTTGAGCAATTACTATAACACGAACTTGCTTTGTTTAATTTGCTTAGTTATCAATGAAAATAAAGGATGTGCGGAATATATATCTATGGTGAGCAATTAACCCAGTGAATGGAATATTAGACATTACTAACAACTGTCTGTCAGAAGTTAAAATGTCAAAGATCTCAGCCAGTATACATGTATTTGTATTATGCTCACCAATCTGATCCTCAAAAATGCAATTATACACCAACAAAAGTCACTGTCATCAGGAAAGCAGGATTAAAGCGGTCGTATGATATAGCACTTAGTGGTTGTCCTCGTGATTTGTCATCACTGTCAGAGTTATCGAATTCATTGTCCAAATTACGCATCCTGGTGCCTGGGTTTTGGCACTCTTCAGTTGCCATGCAAGCACATGCCTCTGTGCATTCGAGCTCATTTGTCCAGCAGGATCAATCTCTTCGTCGGTAGAGGGACTTCTTACAGCGACATAATGTTAGCTCGATCAGTCCATGGGATGTGGGATCCTTCTTCATGAGAACGGGTTGCAGAATACCATCCTAGATGCTCCAGCCATGGTCTTCCGATGTAGGCAGATGTTGCCTGGCTTGAAAGTTAGCCCGCTTTATATGCTGGAAGAGGCTGTTAGAGGTTGCCCCTCGTTCTTCTATCCCTTCTGGCAGAATAACTAGTGTCTGACGGCGTCTGCTTTACTGCCTGCCTTTTCGTTCCTTGTGTACAATGTGCACACGAAGGCTTCACATGCTGAGACCGTATCTTCGCTGAGTGTTGCATCTTTGCCCAACTGTGACACGCCGTTCTGATACATCTCACTCCCACATATTGTATTCAAGGCTTTCTTCTTACCAATTCCAAACATTGAACTGTTGGAGTTGCACCCAGTCAATGCGTGGAATGCGGGTAGAGTATCCCAGTTGTGAGCGATGAGGTGTGCATTACCCAGTACAGCTACGTCCGTGTCAGAAGAGTAAATCACAAGTCTTTTGTGATCATGTGCTGCATGTCCTTTGATCAGTAGGACCGCCCTCTTGCCATCCCTGAAGCCACCACCAAGAACAATTTGTTGACCCATTAGCAGATCCTCTTGAGCCATCTGACATCAACTCTCTGCCATAAAAGCACAGAGATTCGTCTTGTTCAGTTTTGGATTGGCAATGTATTTCAGCCACTGCAATTGGTGTCGCGGGACCATTGATTTTTATCTCCAAGGCAGTGGATGATCCCAGTTTTGCTCGCTTTTCAGCCTCGATAAGGTCATACTGTTTGGCTGCCAGCTCACCAAAGTTTGACACATCACAAGCCTTCGGCATCTGCTCCGAAGCCATGACATTCATATGTGGTGAGCTGGCAGCCAAACACTATGACCTTATCACGGCGCCATTAGGTCGGAATGGATGCATGCGTGTTGATGTGATCATTGATCAGTACATGCCCAAGTCAATCAAGGTTGAAAAGCGAGCAAAACAGAGAGCATCCACTGCCTTGGAGATAAAAAAAAACAATGGTCCCACTACATCCATTCCTGAGCAGCGGCTGAAATACATTGCCAATCCAAAAAATAAGACGAATCTCTGTGCTTTTATGGCACAGAGTTGGTGTCAGAAGGCTCAAAAGGATCCGCAAATGGGTCAACAAATTGTTCTTGGTGGTGGCTGCAGGGATGGCAAGAGGGCGGTCGTACTGATCATAGGACAGTGTGAGAATTTAGTACCACTGATATCAGACCACGAGGAAGCACACTTCATCGGTCTTATATTAGCTGTCACGAACTGTGGGTTCGCACAGGGTTAAGGACAAACTACTGTACATCCCCATACACAAGTTGCTTGCACTATTGGATCCATAACTATGTTATGCTCTACCCGCATTCCATGCATTGACTGGATGCGACTCCAACAGTTCAATGCAGCCTTCAATACAATATGCGAGAGTGAGATGTATCAGAACGGCGTGTCACAGTTGGGCAAAGATGCAACACTCAGCGAAGATACTGTCTCAACATGTGAAGCCTTCGTATGCAGGTTGTACACAAGGAACGAGAAGGCAGGCCGTAAATCAGAAGACGTCAGGCACTGGTTATTCTGCCAGAAAGGACAGAAAACGAGGGGCTACCTTCAACCTCTGACAGCCTCTTCCAGCATATAAAGCGGGTTAATTTTTAAGCCATCATCTGGAGGAAGGCATTGAATGCCAGGCAAGATATGCCTACACTGGAAGACCATGGCTGGAGTATCTCGGATGGTATTCTGCAACCCGTTCTCATGAAGAAGGGCCCAGCACCCATGGACTGATCGAGCTAACATTATTATGTCGCATGCGCAGAGGCATGTGCTTGAATGGCAACTGAAGAGTGCCAAAACCCAGGTACCAGGATGCGCAATTTGGACAATGAATTCGATGATTTCGACAGTGATGACGAATCATGAGGACAACCACTGTACATGGCATAAGTGCTATACCATACAACCTCTTTAACCGTGCTTTCCTGGTGACAGTGACTTTTGTTGGTGTATAATTGCATTTTTGAGGATAAGATTGCTGTGCATAATACTAATGTACTGGCTGAAATCTTTGACATTTTAAGTTCTGGCAGACAGTTGTAAGTAACATTTAACCCTACCTGGCATTGGGGGGGGGGGGGGGCGAAATGGCCCCCCCTACCAAACTTTCTGCGCTATCTCCGGAACGACAAACAATGGAAAGCTGAAACTCCGTGACTTCATAGTTTATCATATTGGGATCATTTTGAGCCTATTTGCATGACCCCGAGGGTAGGATCATGGGTAAATTCAAGATGGCGTCCATGTGGGGTCACAGAAAAGTGATGTTTTTGTCATATTTCTTCAAAATTTCTGCTTTATTTCACAATTACATTAATATTTACTTAATTTATCATGCTGTTTTTTTTGCAGGAGAAATTGCATAAATAAAACATTCGGAAAATCTGAACGAAAAATCGTTGAAAATGACGTCATTGTGACGTCATCAAAGCGGCCATTTTGGATTTTTATACATTTTCTGGTAGAGCTTGACCCAACGGTATAGTGTGGTAAGTTTCAGCTCCCTAGCTTAAGGGGGTAAAACAATTAGGGTGGCTACTTGCCCCCCCCAGCCACGACAAGTTCCAAAAAAGCCCAGGCCAGATAGGGTTAATATTTCATTCACTGGGTTATTTGCTCACCATGAAGATTTAATATTTACTGCACATCCTTTATTTTCATTGATAACTAAGCAAATTATCAAGTTCATGTTATAGTAAGTGCTCAACTTGAAAGTTATACGCAATATATCCTTACCTAAAGTATGTGAAATTTCCTGCCATATGTCCTTTGACCTTTTGACCTGTAGTGCCCTCGCACCAGGTCACAGATATATTTTTGTTATGTCTTGTTTAACTACATTCTAAGACGAATGTAATGGTAACAAAAACATTAAAATCGTGTGATTAGTGGCAAAGTTATAAGCAACTAAGTTACCCCTACCCCCAACTTTCCAAGTGCCGTCCAGCCGCACCAGTTGGCCTACAAAATGGCTTGCAGAAAAAAACTGATACCACAATTCGATCGTACATACTACCCGGGGGTGTTCTACAAGGTCTATTCTACCACTTTGTCTAGTCAAACCTTAGATGTAGTGAGTGTTGAACCAATTCCATTTTTAGGGGTCCTATGGAAACTGGCTCCTGGACTAATAATGGTTAGAGCGTTGGCCTCGTGAGCGGTACTGGGTTCGATCCCAGGCTGGGTCATACATTTACTTGAAAAGTGGAACTTGTTGCTTCCTCGCTTACGCTCAGCATTAAGAGGATAGAACAAGGACTGGTTCGCTCTGTGTCAGTATAATGTGACTGTGTGGGGTGTCATGTCTGCCTAAGGCATGATCAGTGGGACAGCACTATAAAATGGCAGCATTAGACCTGCTCTGTTACAAGTAGGTTCCCCGGCCTGCCTCTCCCCCTCCCCTCCCTTCCCTTCCCCGTCGTGATATAGCTGAAAAAATGTTAAAAGCGACGTTAAACCTTATTCACTCACTCACTCACTCACTCACTCGTTATTTGTGCAATCATTCGTTTTAATTTCTGGATATCTTTGGTTGGTAACATTTTGATACCATGTATTGTTATTTCATTATTATCTCAGAATCTCAATATAAGTGAAAGAAATCAGCATTCTTCAAACCACATTGTGATCAAGCCTGCGGGCCTTTTTTCGGAAAAAATATGTCCGGATAAATGAAAGAAATGACCATTATTCACCTAATAGCCATATCTGGATAAGCCCATGGGCCTAGTTTTTTGTGTAATCATGGTTCACAGCATTTTTGTGCCAAATATGAGATACATGTATGCCTCCAGCTACTGTGTCTGTTTTTGGACTTATTAAAGTCTGATGGACAAAAATTATGAGACTTTGTTTATGCACAGGATTGACCCCCAATCAACATGATCAAGCTACCACTGCAATACAATAAATGTGAAACATACACATTGAAAGAGTGCAGTGTGACGTCACCGGACTTAGATTACGATCGCTAATTTAGACCTCTATGGAATTACATGCTTTTACTTGCAGTTTACTCTGTGGAATAAAATCATCAAAAAGGACAAAACATATTTTTCATCACTGTTTGTTCATTTGATGGAAACTTTACTTGAGAGTTAAGTTTGAATTGCAGCTGCCCAAGACGGCCTGGGTGACCCCTGGATCTTCGCCTAAAGCGCTAGGATAATGCTGCGGCCCCCTGTGTTCCGTGTACCTGATGGTCGATACATTTAGAAATTCATGTTGGTGCAATTAAGGACAATCAAGTGTTATTTTCAGCTCAAATAATGGAAATACATGGAAATTGACGAGTCTCGGATTTGAATAATTCTATCTGCCTCTATTCCTCCGAGATTGTTATCGAAATCCGAGACATTTCTTCGCCAGTTAAGGTCGAATATAGCAACATAGATATGATATGACGTTCAATATGATACACTGGAAATTGAACACAAAACACACTCATCTGACGCCCTCAAGATTGTTTCGGCTATCAGTAATACAGGCTTCTGATCTTTATTCTGAATTTGTTTACCATTTCATGTGTTTGATCGCAAGTTAGGAAGCCGGCATCTGCGTTGCAATCGAATTGAGTTTTCATTGGACGTATTGATTGGTTACTGGAGTGACCAGGTGCATGTGGTGTAACTGGGGATGTACGCTTGGTGGTGATTGTCGCGGTGGGACAGCCTTCCCTAGGGAAGTTGATTGTGGCAAAGCGGGTAACATAGCTTCGCAGAGGGCCTTGTTTGGGAAAGTTGAGGATGGCGAAGCAGCTATACCAGCTCTTGTGGTAACATGTCTCTAGTGGAAAGAGAATGACGAAGCTGTTACAACTAAAATCTGTTCATAGTCATTAGTCGCCTACTCCATATATGGCTTGTCAAAAATCCACACTAGGTCTTTTATCAATTTCCTTCTTATAAAGTTTGTAACAACTAAAATTGTATCACTTGACAAGAGGTAATCAAATTAAATATTGATTTATTTTTATTTCATAATGTCATCCATTTCAGAGATGACCCATGCTGATGTATGAGCAAGTGAGATTACCTAACAGTCTGAACCGTACGAAGGGACCGAAATGCCCCAAATCGCTAGAATTCTATGTAACAAAAAGTATTGTCGTACAAACACTGTAATAATGTTGGGTGAAAAGTAAAATTAGCATCATGTTATATGAACTTTAGTCTGTCTATTTTAATTAGTCGTCTACTTTGGAGCTTGTCAATAATCAGCAGTTAACTCTGCATAAATTTTCTTTTTTGCATCGTGTATAACAAATAAATCTCTACAAAATGACTACCATTTCCCCGTGATATCGATAATATATCGCGTACAGTACAGTTGTTTCATGTACCAAGACTCAATTACATAGGGAGACGTCATAATGTATTCGTGCTGTCTAGCACAAAGGTCAACAATGCTTTGTATGGTCATGGAGGTGTGTGCGGTTTATCGTTCGGCAATTTCACTGGGCATGAAATATATGCGACATGCACTCTCACGGACCGCCTGTTATTACTGTATTCGGCATTAATGACCTTTGTGCCAATGAGTATGAATACATTATGACGTCTCCCTATGTAATTGAGGCCTGGTGCATAAACAACTGTACTGGAGTTTTATATGGAGTGAATGATAAAGTTATTTCAAGCGTTATATATTATCGATATCACGGAGAAATGGTAGTCATTTTGTAGAGTTCAGTTTGTTCTACACGCTGCAAAAAAGAAAATTGTTGCAGGGTTAACTACTGATTTTTGGCAAGCTCCAAAGTAGACGACTAATTAAAATGGACAGACTTTAAGTGCCAGTTTACCTTTTACATCCGGTGACGTAAACTCTGATGCTGCACGATAACTAGTGTCATGTAAATTGGTCAACTTAAGACTGGAAAATATATACTGGTCCTCGTAATACTGGAACATATAGGCCCCCTAGTCATATATATTGGGTAACTTTCCACGCAATACTGGAGCATACAGTCATACATATTTGGGCAACTTTAAGATATATACCGGTCCTCTAGTCGTATATAGTGAGTAACTTAAGGCTGGAAAATATATACTGATCCTTCTAATACTGGATCATATGGTCCAATATATTGGGCAACTTAACACTGGAAAATATATACCGGCCCTCCTAATACTGGAACATATAGGCCCCCTAGTCATATATATTGGGTAACTTTCCACTCAATACTGAGCATACAGTCATACATATTTGGGCAACTTTAAGATATATACCGGCCCACTTGTCGTATATAATGAGTAACTTAAGGCTGGAAAATATATACTGATCCTTCTAATACTGGATCATATGGTCCAATATATTGGGCAACTTAACACTGGAAAATATATACCGGCCCTCCTAATACTGGAACATATAGGCCCCCTAGTCATATATATTGGGTAACTTTCCACTCAATACTAGAGCATACAGTCATACATATTTGGGCAACTTTAAGATATATACCGGCCCACTAGTCGTATATAGTGAGTAACTTAACACTGCAAAATATATACCGGTCCTCCTAATACTGGAGGAAAATGGCCTCTAGTCATATATATTGGGTAACTTAAATCTGGGAAATACATACTGGTCCTCCTAATACTGGAGGATATATGCCTCCAGTCATATATATTGGGTAACTTCAATCTGGGAAATACATACCGGTCCTAATACTGGAGGATATATGCCTCTAGTCATATATATTGGGTAACTTAAATCTGGGAAATACATACCGGTCCTCCTAATACTGGAGGATATATGCCTCTAGTCATATATATTGGGTAACTTAAATCTGGGAAATACATACTGGTCCTCCTAATACTGGAGGATATATGCCTCTAGTAATATATATTGGGTACACAAGCGTTTTCCCCACAATATGACCCTTACGGAAGAGCAGTATATACTTCTGTGGAAGTATACACTGCCACTATACTTCCACAGACCTCCCCTCTACTGCGGTCATACTTCTGAAACTCTGTGCAATTTCAGCTCTTTTCTTTATACTGCCACTATACTTCTGGCACTTACACTCTTGCTTTGTGTACTGCTGCTATACTTCTACAACTTGAAAACATAAAATGTAAATTCTATACTTCTGGTATACTGCCAATACTTTAGCAAATTTGAATACATCAGGTGTATACTGCTGTTATACTGCTACAACTTGTCCTTACCAAAAAAGGCTTTTGACTCAAAACTATACTGCTGCTATACTTCAGTGAGAGGAATGCTGGGATAGGAATTCCTCATTAATTTGAAAAATAGGTCAACTGAATTTCCCTCCAGTGAGCACACAGTTGCTGTGTATGGTACATGGAGAGCAGATCTATGCATTATGCCTCTTTTCTCTGTACAGCTTTGTTCATGAACTAATGCATGTAAGTAGCATTAATATATTAGATGGCAATGGGAAGAATTCCCCTTTCATTCCATTCCCCATATTTTTCCAATACTGCATATTTTTCAAACATACTGAGGCCAACATTATGGCATGTCTTATCTAAAATTTATCATGGTGAGAATATAGGGGGCGGTATCAGCCAGGGCAATCAGTTTAATTACACCCAAAACATGTTTAGGCCTACCATGTTATAATACATATGTCCATGTTATAATGTAGTAATATCCACCATTCATGTGTGTATGATACATGCATGTGTCAATTTTGCCTGAAGGAGGATGCTTGTTTAAATATACCATTTTTATTTAGGCCACACTTGGTATACAGGGCAATCTTATACTGCTGCTATACTTCAGCCTGTCTACAGCCACTATGATGCAGGCATACTTCCACTCTACTTCTACCATACTGGTCATATACCTCTGTCTATGCTGCTAGTCCTCTTCCATTACACTGCCTCCATACTTCTGTGAAGGGTTACAGCAGCTTAATTAACATAATGTCAGCATACTGCAGTCATACTTCCACTATACTTCTACCATACTGGCCATATACTTCTGTCTATGCTGCCAGCCCTCTGCCATAACACTGCCTCCATACTTCTGTGAAGGGTCACAGCAGCTTAATTAACATAATGTCCGCATACTGCAGTCATACTGCCACTATACTTCTACCATACTGCTACCATACTGGCCATATACTTCTGTCTATGCTGCCAGCCCTCTGCCATAACACTGCCTCCATACTTCTGTGAAGGGTTACAGCAGCTTAATTAACATAATGTCAGCATACTGCCACCATAATTCTACCATACTTCTGCAACACTTCTACAACTCACAAATTCAGTCTAACATACAACCAATTGTCTTGAAAAAAACAATCTCATGGAAGTATGCTGGAAGTATATACTTCTGTCATACTGCCGTTATACTTTCAGCTGCTATTGCCACTGTACTTCTATTCTACTGCAGGTATACTTCTATTTCGTAAGGGGACACCGATATATAGTGATACATTCGTGTACCACTGAGTGTTACAGCGATGTAACAATTTATGTTGGACCATCATGGTACCATTTGATGTTGCCGATGATGTAGCATTATATGTTGGTACATCATTGGCGACGGCTAACGATACGTCATGATTTACATTCTTCGGTGTTGAATTGAATTGACTTTATTCTCTTAATCTTGTACAAGACATAGAGATACTATATATAACACTTCACAACAGGCAGCGATGCAGTATTGCGCTTCAATCAGAACAATAAAAGGGAGATAACCCCCAATAATCAAACAGAGGGGAGATGAAACATCAAACATGATCAACCGCTAAAATATATATACAAAAAAATGTAGCTTATACATGTGTACCGTAATTCAAACTATATTCAGCCAAAACGAAAAATTGTTAGGAAGTACGAATGGTTTTTAAACCTTGTAAAATGAATGAAGAAATCTCACATTGCAAGCCAATCTTTTCGGAACTCATTAAATTGTAAAAATTAAGTTTGGAGGATCTTCCCCAATATATCCTGGGTAAATAGTTTTCACGAATGGTTGACAATGAAGGGCATTCTAAGATAAAGTGATACCCATCACCTACTTTAGATGAAGAACATTTCTGGCACGAATGATCAGCGACTTCAATATTATTAAAACGACCAGTCACAATAGGTAGCTTATGATTTCCTGTACGGAATCGACATAGCTTTGTTATAAGGCAATAGTTTTCTAAACATGGTTCAGGTTTGAACTCCTTATATAATACAAACATGGAGCTTTCAGAAAGCTTAGAGTTCCATTCCTGATAGTGTTGATCTAATAAACGTTGTTTAACAGTACGGTATTGTACAACCAAGAAAGGTTTGGAAAATTCTGGTTCTGCCAAATATACCTAAGACCACATGAATCAAGGATACTTTTGATGGATAGAAGCCACTTTGAAGAGAATACATTTGACATATGAAAATGCAGTAATGCTCCATAAATACAACTGGAGTATTTACCTTGTGTGTCCATACAAAATTTGCCCCAAAACTTTATCATTCTAAGCTTAATTTTAACACTTAGAGGGATGCTTCCCTAATTTTACAGAGAATTTATAAAACATTAATTGTAGTTTCTCGATGATATCACAGTTTTCAAAACCCCATACTTCACTGCCATAGAGTAATACAGGCAGGACCATATGGTCAAATAAATCGGTTTGATCATCGAGTGGTAAATCAAGACATCTACTCGTTTGGATAACGGAAAAAATACGGATTCAAAGAGATACTTTCTACATCTGAAGAATTATAAAAGAATAAAACACCCAGATATTTACATGGCAGTGTGACTATGCGTCACAGGACCTACGAAGTAAGGTAGGCATTAGGACAGGCACTGAGCTCTTGGCAATCCCCCCCCCCCCCCAGCACCAAG
>JAVTVY010051055.1:0-27827 GCA_036873755.1 Hanleya hanleyi
AGTCACCAATCAGTAACTTGGTGGGTACCAACCTGTGACCAAGTGGTACCCATCAGTTACCAACCCTAATCTTCCTCCAGGTACCGTGCAGTCACCAATCAGTAACTTGGTGGGTACCAACCTGTGACCAAGTGGTACCCATCAGTTACCAACCCTAATATTCCTCCAGGTACCGTGCAGTCGCCAATCAGTAACTTGGTGGGTACCAAATTGTGACCAAGTGGTACCCATCAGTTACCAACCCCAACATTCTTTCAGGTTCCACACAGTTTGATATATCTTCGTGAAAGTACGGTCAAAGCAATGAAAACACTGGGCAATGTTAATTATTTAATGGTGGCTACCTTGTCCTTTATGAATGGAAATTGTATTACTTCTAAAAGTCAACTTGAATGCCACCGTCTCCCCTCCCTCCCCCATAGACTGCTATTGCTCGTATAACCTTTATATTTTCTTCCACTATAAGGGTTCCATATACTTGACAGTAAGATACCATGCAGTAAAGTCACAAGTGTAAATATACACGACTTACAAACCGGAATTGTACGTGATTCTGGTATAGCCTTCCAGCTTGGTTTCATCCATCCAGTCAATTACGTACTAATTTTTACGCTTGATTTTCTGCATTTTAGCATATTTTTAAGGCTAAATAGGGGTTTGATATGGGTTCGATGTCTTACACAGGTAATTTTTGACAGGTTGGTACCACTCAGTAACTGACCTGTTACAGGTCAGTTTTCAACTGATTGGTACTGCAAAAAAGGGCCCCCACTCAGTACCTACCTGTTTACAACTGACCTGTGACAGGTCAGTTACTGATCGGAACCAACCAGTTACTGAGACGGAGTGGCATCCATTGGTATTACTGAACTGTATCAAGCTGCAACAGAACAGTACCAACCTGTTACCAACTAGTTACCATGGTGATATGTACACATCCACTACTGAACTGTAACCACTCGGTACTGAGCTGTAATGGAACAGTACCAACCTGTAACAGAACAGTATCAACCTGTTACCAACCAGTTACCAGTAAGATATGTACACATCCACTACTGAACTGTAGCCATTCAGTACTGAGCTGTAACTGAGTGGTACCAACCTGTGACAGAACAGTACCAACCAGTTACACATCCACTACTGAGCTGTAACCACTCAGTACTGAGCTGTAACCACTCAGTACTGAGCTGTAACTGACCAGTACCAACCTGTTACCAGGAAGATATGTACACATCCACTACTGAACTGTAGCCATTCAGTATTGAGCTGTAACTGAGTGGTACCAACCTGTGACAGAACAGTACCAAACAGTTACACATCCACTACTGAACTGTAACCACTCAGTACCGAGCTGTAGCTGACCAGTACCAACCTGTAACAGAACAGTACCAAGCTGCTACTGATCAGTACCAATCAGTTACAGATGGCAATTATCCACCCAGTACTGAACTGTAACCACTCAGTACTGGGCTGTAACTGAGTGGTACCAACCTGTAAACAGAACAGTACCAACCAGTCACACATTCACTACTTAACTCTAACCACTCAGTACTGAGCTGTAACTGATCAGTACCAACCTGTTACCAACCAGTTACCAGGAAGATATGTGCATATCCACCACTGAACTGTGACCACTCAGTACTGAGCTGTAACTGACCAGTACCAACCTGTTACCAACCAGTTACCAGGAAGATATGTACAAGGCTGCTTTCAAAAATAATTTCTTATGCATTTATTTATATATAAATAATATGCTTTGAAAAATCATTATTAATCTATTTTTGGAGGAAAAAATAATTTTGGGATATTTGGGGAATTGATAAAAAATGTGTTGTCAAGATATTTTTTATACATTTTCAGAATACATTATTGATGTCTAGGATAAGTCTATGTATATGTCTAGTGAGTGGCGATTACCTCGGAGTGGTCCAAGGCGGTTCGCTAGTGATCGTTAGCCAAACTGCTGAACCAGCATGGGTTGGAGCCCTGCTGGTGCATGTTTAAAAGTTTGCCAGTTACTTGCTCACCTCTCAGAGAATTCCGGCTTTCTCCACCATTAAAACTGGCTGTCACCATATGAGTGAAATAACCTTGAGTGTGACATTACCCCCCCCCCCCCATATGTCTCTACAGGAGAGCTGTGATAAGATATTAATTTACTAAGATCTGTATTATTCGGTATGCTATGTGGGATCACAAATATCAGAGATACCCATCAGTCCAAGAAGATAAATAAAGGATAAATAAATCCTCTTAGCTGTCATACACAGTAAAAGATTTCCTGAATTCAGATCTTGATCTGATCTGCACGACTGTCTCAACAAATTACACGAGGTAAGCTTTGCATACTTAAAGTCTTTATTTTATGTATATTACATCTTTCTGTAAACCAACATGAACCCGGATCAATCTTACAACTGAAGAATGTCCGTAAATTGGATGACCGATGTAATATTTATGATCATGAAATGAGTCTGTAATTTGAAATACACTAGCAAGCATGTAAAGCAGGCAAGAATAAGTGTCCTCGCAATTGAGTATAAGGGCTATTCCAGAAAAAAAGGTATGGGGGGGGGGGCGGATGGGTGAGTTTTTTACTACCCACCACCCATAGAAATGAATTTACTGCCACAACAAGGACCCACAGAATTCAATTATCTAGGCATCCCACCACCCATAGAAAAAAAAACAAAAAAACGGTTGGCCTCCTACCATGGTCGTTGTTGTTGTTGTTTATGGAGATCACTTCCCGGGCCAATATTTTTAATTTTTTCATGGTTCGCACGGGTCCATAAAAGTTTGTAATTTTTATATTGAAAATTCAAGGCCTTGAAAGTTAGATTTTTTTCCCGTACGTCCTTGAAAGTGCTTGAATTTTACTGTAATAGGTAAGTATGGTTGGCAGTCCAGCAAAATGGAATAAAAACTCCACTGACGATCGTTGTATCTGTCTCCTGTTGTGTTTCCCCTTTCCATCCGTCGCTCCTGTACATATGCTGTGGCCTAAACCGTGTATTATGTTTGATATCTCTATCATAGTTCATTTAAAAGACTCAGGGCCATCCTTAAAATATGTCAGTTGGCGTAACCCGCCCTCCCCATCGAAAAGCTACCAACCCAAAAGTTTTTATCAGCCATCTGTCGCCTTAAATGTTTTTTTCTTTTTCTTCAACTTCAAGCAGTCCCTGTGTAGTTATTATCATTAAATTACGTAGGTCGTGAATTTGTCCGCCAGAGTTGCAAGTTTCAAGAATGAAATACAAAGAAAGTATGGTCTACGAAACGAAAGAAAAATCTGCCCTCACGTTGATTTTGTTGAAAAGCGATATGCGTGTTGAAAACTTTTGTGCCTTACTTCCCTATTTTGAAAGTGAACTCTTCCAATTCGATTCGTCGGGAAGCCTTGTGGGATTACAACATCGGGTCAGTGGAAGTTTCCATTACCGCAATAGGGATGGTAGCCCGACAGTATTGCGACACGTGCCTGCAGTCAGTCGACCATATTTCCCGGCTAAATCTGTACCGTGATGCCGACGTTTGGTTCATTATCCATCAAACATGAAGTAAAAAGTGAAATGTCCAGCTTGTCAAGGATTGAAAATACATAAAAACTAAACCTCTAAATTCCTGCAATGATGATCGGGTTGTCTACAACGTCACTCGTGAGATGTCAATGTGACTGACACAGCGAGGGTGCATATTTTATGTTCTTCCGCTCCATAAAGTTGATTCCTCGTTGATTATAAACTGGATTATCATGTTGTTGGAAACACTGACGTTTGTCATTTTATTACATGGAAACGTAGTTCTGGATTGGTGAGTGAATAAAATACCAGCATCCATGTCTGTTGACATCTCCCCATAGCACAAATGAAATACTCAACTTCTCCCTTTCTGCAGTCAAAATGTATGAGACACATCATGCACATCCTAAGAAATGAAATAATGGCTCCCTCGACATAGGAGTTGTGCACAAACTAACTATTACGCCGAAGCCCTGACAGGGACATGCAGAGGGAAACAGTTATATCTTTGTCCTTCCATATCATCTGTTTATTAAAGAAAATGAGACATCGAAAATATCATTCAAATTGCCGTTAATTTGTTTTCTATTGATCTCGTAGGTGCCTCAAAATGGCCAGTTGACGGGCATTTTCGCCTCCAACCTCCTGCTAATGAGAACCCGGTTAGGGACTTCTGATCATAGTTCTATGATATATGGAGAATTCGCAACCACAAAAACTGAACTTTTGTATTTTATTTCTGTGTCAACGCGTATCGTTAGTCACGATTTAGTTGTACAGAAATTATTCTGAGTAACATATTCACTTTACTTTCAGCGGCACGAACTCCACGACGAAAACGGGAGTGTTCGAATTTATTGTTTCACGAGTATATTGAAAATGCTCGTTTTCGTTTTATTAGGATGGAAAAAATCACGACAGGGGAAAAATCGGCCGTTTTCGAATTAAATTTGAAAGATGAATTATTAGGGTAATCTGTTCTGATATCAAAAATTGAAAACGTCTGGAAAGTGCAAATTTAACGATGAATGACTGACTTTGCCAGATTTTAAAGACTGGATAAAAAGAGCTGACGTGAAGTGACAAGGCAGCAACTGAAGTGGAAAATCGGAATAGAAATACATACGGTTTTTAATAAACCAAATTTCTTTTGCAGTAAAATAACGTAATTGAGGTGAGTTTTTTTTACAGTATTAGTGAAGAAATTACGGTACCTGTGATCTGATTATTGACACCAAAGTTGAATGTCGGAAGAGACGTTTACGTAAGATAGCCCGAGATTATAGGCCGTTTAATAAATGGAATAACCCTACATTTATTCTACTATATTTTCAAATGAAGCATAGATACATCTGAAACAGATCGATCCAATTTTCAGATTAATTAAATTGTGGATTGATGCGGATCATGTTAGGCCAAAATATACTTGAATAAAACTGGGTAAACAGGTGAGTGTATAGCCAATAAATGACAGAACAGCTGCAGTCGAGCCATATTTCAAGCCAGAATAACGATCGGAGAGCGGTAAAAGGGAATTCTTTTTCAGGTTTGAAACTTTTTTTTATTTTCATTGCAGTCCTGATCTCACTTTTACGAAGGCATAATACATTGACGTTGTGTTAGCTGAATATATTTTGAAGCGGGAACCGTGAACAAGCGCAAGTTTGGCCCACGTGCCATGCTATCCAAGGCTTGATCACGTGATGTTATTGCAACTCCGTATGGCGGGAAAATGTTCAACCAACACGTGGCATGTTGAAACTTTCATTCTACTGACCCCACCCAATTCTGTGAAAGTATTTTAATACATCTGTTAATCAAGGAACGAATGGATACAGTGAATTGTTAGAAAGGTCAAGCAATTCATGTCTTTCGTTTAGCCGATATTACCGGGCGGGATGAGCTCGTTCCAGCTGGGAAGATTGTATTGTCTCAGATCAGTTGGCCCTGATATGGGTCTCACATGAGTTGGCCCTGATATGGGCCTTTAAATAGTGTCAGGCGCTTGATTAATTTGCTGTTCGTTTTATTGACATAAACAGTTTGTAAAGCCCTTCCACAATATTTCCCTATGAAGAGCAATCAAAAAATTATTAGGTTTGATTCTCAATCTGAAAATGACGTAATCTGTGTTTCTTCATTAGATCGTTTATATATTTCCCCCTTTGACATCATTGGCGAAACCGGGATAGTTGGACATAGTCTTGTCGGCCGTGACAAAAATTCTGCAAGGTTTCAAGCATGTACTGGAGAGAAAATAAAGAAAATATCAGAATGTCTAAGTGACAGAATATGCTCTTGTCACGTATGTACTAATGTAGGCCTACGCGAATTTGTGATTTTAAATTGGCCGGGCGTCCGATGAAGCTAATCTCTTCATTGTCAGCCGATCATTGCGGTCAATTACTCGAACCTAATTTCATGGTTAAAGAGCAGGAAGAATGCGTTGCTCTCCAAAGAGAGAAAATAATGATAGGAAATGCAAGAGGCAATGGATAATTCACTAAAAACGATCAAAGATGAAGAAGTCCGCCATTTAGCTTCTCGCATCAAAAAAAGATAATTCGAACACGTCCGTTTTCCTAAAATTGGCTTGAATTGGGTACTTGAATAGGGTACTTGAATAATCACTGTAGGACCTTGAAAAGTCATTAAATTTAATGCAAGAAAAGGCATGCGAACGCTGTTTTTTTTGCGTTTTGGTTCATCATTATCATCATTTGCTGCTGATGTCGCCAGATCAACAGGTTCGGAGTTATTCACTGTGACCGTGCCGACCGTGTCAACTGCTGTTTTGAAGCGTAAATTATGTCCTTCGTCGTTCAGATTTTTTAGTTAATCCATATCGTTGAAACCACTGCTTTGAAAATTATGCCGCCAAATTGATTGAATTTTAAAAAATTCTGACGGATTTCATATTGAATTTGATGCTCAACAGTCATGCCAGTCGAACAGACCGTCAGCAAGGTCGGAAGAATATGGAAGCAAAACTTCGCCTCGGTACTCAACGGGCAGATTTGTATATATCGTCACATGCGAATATACGACCAGCTTTCACATTATTTTGTGCTAATACAATTTTTAAGGTTCTGGGAACAAATTTAATTCGTAAATCAACTTATTGCTAGTAACTTTACAAAAAAAAATGAAAAGGGGAGACAACTCTAACAAGACCACATTCTTCCAAAGAGGGCGCTTTTCACGGAGGTGAATGAATGAGACGACCAGGAACTTCCAGGAAGATACGAGGGTTGCCAGCGAGAAATTACATATACAAAAGAACAGACAACACTTCGGGTAGTGTTTTAATAAATAAATGAATGAAAACAACGACCAGACATTGACACCATTGGTTTTATTTACCCACCACCCATAGAATCCATTTCTTTATTAATCCTACCACCCACAGAATTGGATTTCATTTTAACACGACCACCCATAGAAAAAAAAAAGGCTTCCCATCCGCCCCCCCCATGCCTTTTTTTCTGGAATAGCCCTAAGGTAAAACGTGGTAACTTTGACACAACTTTATCACCAAGCTGATTTGGAGACCAGAACCCACTATGTCAACACTGGGTACCATTAAGAATCCACACTGGATACATTTGGACCTGTTCTGATTAAGTGTGATAACCACAGATATTTATTGCATGTAAATTTTAAGAAGAACATGTGTCAATGTTACCCCATGGTGAATGCCCTGGGGTAACATTGACATGCATCATCAAAGTCATAGCAAACCAGCTGGGGTAACTTTTGACATGTTGAGCCGGGGTGACTTTGACATCATCATGGGAATCAGTGGTGAACGTGGTGTCAAAGTTACCCCAAATACACAAATTTACTGAAAATAGTGGCAACAAGAAAGAATTGGATGAAGCTACTACATCAATGATTACTACTTCTAAAATAGTGTATTTTTACTATAAACTCAAAACATTGCAGATCTTCACCATACATGTAGAAGTTTTTGTGTCAAACTTTTAACAGTTACACCAGTGCCAACTACAACATGTTAAGTGGCCATCTTATGAAGAGTGTCACATGGCTGGCCATCTACCCCCTGCTGCCTCAGCAGATAACAGCATCTTATATATAAATATGAGATAACTGTCTATGAGCTGTAACAGTATGCTAATATAACTAAAACAAAAAGGTGTCAAAGTTGTCCCACTGTCAAAGTTACCCCACGTTACCTTACTGGGCATATCTGCTTGCGTGCAAAATTTGGGTTGATAAATTTACAAGCTCTAAGATTCAACATTTAAAGAATTAGGAAATATTAAAAAACACTAAAGTAAGTCATTGGTCAATGTTCTATTTATACCACTTTATCACATTCCCTGCTGGGTCACTACTGCTAGACTAGTATTTGGTCCTTGGTCATTAATTTGTCGATCGTGTTAAATGTCCAATCATCAACTGATCATGTTCAATCAGTATGTTGTGGTTAAAAGGTATACTGGACTGAAATACACACACTTTACATTTTTTAAGTAGTATTCTGAACAGGTTATGTTGTTGCACTAAACTGCCATGTTGGTTTTCTGGAGGAGGTAACCTGTTGGTAACCTGATTGACAGTAGTAATTGTCATCATGGAGAGATGTTGATAGTGCTCAGTTTTCACAAGTATATGCATGTATCAGTGGTTTCTGATGAATTTTCCCTCAGCAGCTAGGATTCATCCTCATTTGTCGTGTTGTGGTATGAACAGGAAAGGGTCTGAATTTTCAACATGTCTTGCTCTGGCTCTGTATTTAGTCATATCGCCTGGTACTGCAAGCTGAAAGATAAATGGAAGTTTGAGGTAACACAAGAAAAAATAGGAGCAGTTTATTAGCACATGAACAACATGGTTAGTAAATAAAACATCCAGAGATATATTTGTAAGGATGGATCAGCATCTCCTTGGTTGGTATTAGACATTGTTCAGATTATATTTTAGTACCATTTTTCAAGTTTGGCATATTCTATTATAAAAGGTACCAAAATCTGTCATAGAAAAAATTGACATTAGCAACATTCCAAAATCAAGATAACCAAAGAAAAACAAAATGAATAGCTGTTAAACCTTTATAATATACTTTTCATTATCTGTTCACTACTGACTCATCAAGCTAGTAAAAAAATTTGAGCAAATGGGAATAATGAGAGATGAGAAAAAAATGGTGTCTAACATCAGCTCTGTCAAGGTAGATAACACAAAAATTACCAACTTGTGATCTTGCCTAATATTGCCTAAACATAATTCTGAGCACTGGGAAAAATGTTGCTAACGTCATTTGTATAATATTGCTAATGTCATGTGAACATCATGAAGCATTCAAAATGGATTTGACAGAACGACGTTCTCCAAATTCACATAAATGAATTTTGCTTGGTGTTTCATCATCCTTTCAATCCATTCTGGGGTGATAATTGTATACAGTTTGGATTATTAGCTTCTACAAACAATAAATTAAACACAAAAATGTGGGTCCGTCATAGATGAAAAATGAAAACGGTAGATGGTGGTACCATTTGTAATAGGATACGCCTTTTGCAAATGGGAACCTGATTTCCTTCTTATGCTCTCACCAAAATATATCCCTAAACATTTGGACCAAATGGGGGACTTGCACAATACAAACTATCAAATATTAAAGATTCTGTAATTGTTCCTTCCTGATTGTCAATTGGTCCAGTTGACCAATCAACTGAGAGAACTAGCATTTGAGTAAATAACAATGGAAGATCCCTCAAACCAAGATAAGGGTTTTGGCACCCATGATATTTTATTCTTCAATAATTTTACTAGTAAAGTGTGACTGTCCATATCACAGGGAAGACCATATTTACATCAACCACTTCCAAAAATTGAGAGAAACTATGCTCAATGGTTTGCGTTTATTTCAAACTAGCTTGATGCAGCGTAACGTCAACAAGTGCGAATTCATCAGTGCACCTGGCACAATGGCAACACTGAACCGATCACAAAAATATTTCGAACCTGTTTGTGATTATTTCGAACCCGTTTGTCACAATTTTATCCTACATGGTTGTCTCAAAGCAAGTAAAATAGCCAATGAATGTGCGAGTTTGTGGCAGAGATAGTGACAATGTACAAAAGTGTATTGATGTCATTGATAAAGGGCCACAACTCTGTGAACAATGAATTAAGAGTAAGAAAAAGTCACATCTGCCAGGTGACCCTAAAGCATCTCTTCCGTGTAAAAAAGTTACTGATATAATGGACCAGATAAGCTTATTTCTTGACGTTTACGATGACGTTTACGATACACAGGCATAATTCAGCAAAATATTTTAACGGGTAAAATATGTGACAATGCATATCTCTACAAGGAACTAAGAATCTTCTAAAGAAAGAATGTCTCAATAAGTCGAGCACCCGTGGGGTTCCCGGGTGTGAAAAGGAATAGGACCCCAAGCCCACCCGTGTGGTTCCCGGGTGTGAAAAGGAATAGGGCCCAACGTCGTGATATGACTGAAATATAGTTGAAAGCGACGTTAAATCATATTCACTCACTCACTCTAAAAGTCGATTAATAGTAGCCAAGATATTGTCTGGATAAGTTCTGCCATACCGACAGGGACTGCATGCGAACATTCCCTTCCCCTTAAAAAGACGGGGGGGTAAGAACATGAGTGACAGATGTGTTTATAACTTGTCAAAATACATATGCGGTACCGGTATCTATTACCCACATACCTATTCCTGGACATTTTTCTGAAGACTGCAGGGTAGGCCTACCCTCCATATTCCCCATGTCATACTGTATTTTACCTGGATGGAATAAAAATGTAATATGAAATTGGTCATTTCCTTTGAAAGGGTTTCATACAAATTTTTTAGTGATATATAATTTTCTTTTTCACATTAACCTTTCTTCCTTGAATAAAACCTGCAATTATTTGAATATTCATTGAGTATTATCTTGATTCTCTCTCTAATATGAAGATCATTTTTGGTTAATAAATTTTGCTTCGGTGTTATTTTAGCCTCCAAAATCGTACCGTATAGCCTCGGGGCAACCCAGCCTCACAGCTGGCTGTTCCCGTCCATGCCTGGGGTACGGCTTTAATATGATTAACATTAATTTAGGAATTACAGATAAATTGCCATAAATAATGAAAAACAAAAATAAAATAAAATCCTGGTGCGTGTGACGATTTTCTGACATTATCGGACGATGCATAGTTCACAAAACATCGAAGTTTCAGAAATATTTGATGTACAGAGATCAATTGAATTACGGAAAACCGGTGTACATACAGCCATTGAATCTTTACCCTACGGGTGTCAGAACAGTTATCGGACAGGTCAGTTATCGGACACGCATCTCGAGCGCACGTGTTGTGCTAGCTAAGATTCATAGCGTCTCCCTTCCCTCACCACTATGCCGACGACAAATACATTTCCCTGGTGGTAATTCGAACATCTCCATGGCGCACTTATTATTACATTTGCGCCCTATTGGACCTTCATTACTTGAGAAAAAGGGCCGCCATGAATAAAAATACCCATAATCGGTGTTGTGATCATCATCCCCTGTATACACGGGGTCTATTATGACGGAAATGCCCATCTTCTTGACCCTCGATTTCAGGTGATTTTGAGGCTCCATAGGAATAATTTTAACGTCTGTAATTAATTTTTGACCGACGAATGGCCATTTAGTCTGCCATTTCTGTATTTTTATTCATGGCGGCCCATTTTCTCAAGTTGAAGGTCCAATAGGGCGCAAAGGTAATAATAAGTGCGCCATGGAGATGTTCGAGCTACCACCAGGGAAATGTATTTGTCGTCGGCATAGCGGTGAGGGAAGGGAGACGCTATGAATCTTAGCTAGTGTTGTGCTCGTGATGACAAGGCAATAATATGTCAGAACAAAGGGGAGATCATTTCTAATTGTTATGCAAAATATAGAATTATAGGTAGACACGAAAGTCGAAAAATTGAAATGTAACATAAATTTTGTTTTGATCAAAATTCGAAATTTCTCATGTTGTGGCGGGGTGCGAAATTCGATCTACCACCCTGTCTTCCGGATCTTGCTCTCAAGTAAATACGTATAGAAATTGAACAATGATCATATCATCTTAAACGACAGAACTAACGATTGTCATGCACAAAACTTGAAAATACATTGTACTTCAACGTCAAATTCTTGTTCACGATGGGTGTCCGATAACTGGTACTGTCCACGGTGGGAACTGAGCTGAAAAGTCGATTTAAAAATAGCTCTCGCACTTGCAGAAGGGAGTGACGTCATGGATTGAATTCATAACGGAAGATAGCCGACGAGCTCAGCAATCATCGTGTCAGTTTTCATATCATTTCAAGAAGTACTTTTTATATATTCCAAATAAACCTTAAAAAACACACGATAATAGGTCGGACACCCGTAGCTGCACGAGTCGTTAGCAGCTGATGGAACAGCAGATGTATTGTTCTCCACTCTGAGTCTCATTAGACATGTTAGAGAGTTGTTCAAGATATAACGTTTCACTTTTTCATTACCATAAAGATTTATTCAACCCTGCAAAATTGTGATTTCAAATTTCTGCGAAAAATAATTTAAGGGAATCAAACAAATTCGCATAAAGTTTGAGCAAAATGTTACGTATAAGAATGATACCAGTATTTAAATTGTCGAAGAAAAAAAGCTGACAACTGGATTTGTTGATTTTGACAAAATCAAAGCAAAAATTGAGATCATTGAGTTACCTGGTATTTTTGGCATTGCTTCTCAGAGAAAGACTGTGTGGCCCAACCTATGGTTGCATAAAATTCAACTGGTGACTGTTGAATCTTACAATCTGCAACTTTTGAGTCCGAGTGCAAGCTGCAAGGGAATGGGGACGGCGTATTCGACTGAAATTTTTTGAATTCGACTGAAAAAACGGAAACTCGGTAGGTTATTTGTTGATAGCTCGCTTAATACTCGTTCGATTCTGACAATGTAAAGTTTCCGGAGTAGCTGAAGAGATTCTCTTTTCAAAAATATATAGTTTGATGACAATTTTTTTATTTATTTTTGAGATAGATATCAACTGAAAAACTCGTGTAGACTTCGCTGAAATTTTTTCTGGACCGACCGGCATGCGGTTTGTCTTGTCCGGAAAATTATTGCGTGAACTGACTGAAATACTTTTAGGTTTCCGGAATGCTCTACTATTATACGAATAAAATGACATAAAATATATGCATGTACCTTCTACCGTTTTCCGTAAAAGGGTTCACTGAAAAAAAAACGATTGAAAATCACAACATTTTCAGCTGAATCTGCCGTAAAACGGATTAGTGAACCGAGTTAAAAACTCGGATTTGGAGACGGACTTCAGAAAATTCCGAAAATCCGGAGTAAGGATCGCGGGTAAGTTTATTGGAAGATTGGTTATGTCGGTAGGTCATAAGTGTCGAATTAAATTTTAAAAGCATAGTTTGCACAAAAAATATCCTATTTTTCAAATAATTGAAGTTGTTAGTTGTTAGTTTGTCATATAATAACTTAAATGTAAATGAAAATAGTGAAAATATTGAATTGACCATTAATTTTAAATACATATATTTTTATAAATCGAAATGAAAACTGACCAGGAATATACATATTTTGTTCTTAGTAATTTTTCTTTTTTTCTGTCATGAATCAAAAATGCCAGTGGAATGATTGGATGGCCAGTCAACAAATTGTGCCGAAAAACAAGCGGAGAAACATAAAAATCACCAAGCTGGAAGGTGGTATCATACACTAAATGAACATCGTCAACAGTCTTAGCCCTTAACAACTTACTAAACATCTCCGGTAAACCAACACAACTTACAAAATCCGAGAAGATCATAGTATCTGAAATAAAACCATGTAAATGATTGGCAATTTGAACGTAATTATACAAATCATCCCTTCCCAAACGTTTCTGAGACTTAATTTTATCATGAATATTTTGGAATGGTTAATATAATCTGATTACCTATTCTGCTCACATAATCTTTTAACGATCGTCACTCTCGGCAAGTGTTGTAATGGATTAGCGGTTGGGGATTAATTGCATGGGATTAAAACTTAATTAGCTGTTCACCAGTCTGGACTGTGAGATGTCAAAAAGTCAGTAAGTGAACAAAACTCACAATGATAAAATTCATTTTAGTTCATATAAATTATAATAATTACTGAAAACAAAATATGTATATTCCTGGTCATTTTTCAGGTACACGGTCAAAATATACGTATTTAAAATTAATGATCAATTAAAAAAATATATTTATACCATAGAAAAATACTATTTCCATTTACATTAAGTTATTATGTGACAAACATTCAATTATTTGAAAAATAGGATATTTTTTGTGCAAACTATGCTTTTAAAATTTAATTCGACACTTATGACCTACCGACATAACCAATCTTCCAATAAACTTACCCGCGATCCTTACTCCGGATTTTCGGAATCTTCTGAAGTCCGTCTCCAAATCCGAGTTTTTAACTCGGTTCACTAATCCGTTTTACGGCAGATTCAGCTGAAAATGTTGTGATTTTCAATCGTTTTTTTTCAGCGAACCCTTTTACGGAAAACGGTAGAAGGTCCATGCATATATTTTATATCATTTTATTCGTATAATAGTAGAGCATTCCGGAAACCTAAAAGTATTTCAGTCAGTTCACGCAATAATTTTCCGGACAAGAAAAACCGCATGTCGGTCGGTCCAGAAAAAATTTCAGCGAAGTCTACACGATTTTTTCAGTTGATATCTATCTCAAAAATAAAAAAAAAATTGTCATCAAACACTATATATTTTTGAAAAGAGAATCTCTTCAGCTACTCCGGAAACTTTACATTGTCAGAATCGAACAAGTATTAAGCGAGCTATCAACAAATAACCTACCGAGTTTCCGTTTTTTCAGTCGAATTCAAAAAATTTCAGTCGATTATCTGATCCCAAGTTTCTGCTATTTGTCAGCATGGTGTTGTTGTTGTTGCTGCTGTGACCTGTTCACAGTCAGTGTGTAGACTGTAGTCATCCGGAATGTATAAAATGTTCAACACGAAGTCCCACTCGTCCTAAATTATCTGAAAGACCTCCTCTACTCCAATTTCTGACATAATGGAAGAAATTAATACTTCTTTTTCACTGCTGTGCAACGAAATGTTGCCAGAACTTCCTTTGCTGCACATGTCGTCTGCTTTACACCCAACGCCCCCTAGTGGTTTGTCTAGAGAGAAGGGGACATAACCGCCTTTTGCCCCAAATCAAACTCCGAACAGCGCATACATCTGAACGACTATCGTCAGCCAGACGACAGTCGTTCAGCTCACATGCGCTGTTCGGAGTTTGAAATAACAGCTGCAGCTAATAAGAACTAAATTGGTAAAATCATTTGGAATTAAACTTCCAGAAAGATATAAATAAACTGCAAAGAGAATGTAGAATTTTACTATAATGCACAAGGGATAGCAAGGTTCTGTAAAATGATAAATAAGCTTAACAACATTGTTCAAATTTATATTGAATAACAAAGGCGAGAAAATACTCCTCATGCCTAGATACTCATCAGGCATGATCATGTCTTTAGATCAAATGCCCCAGATTTCGTTCAAATGAACAAAGCTTTAAAGTTGGCTTGGATAAAAAAGATTTTTCACATGAAAGTTTTTGGAAACTAATTCTTACACGGTCTTGGATTCCTGCTATAATGGAATTACAATGTGAATACAGGGCCGGAAATAACTCGTAACCTGTTATTCAGGTAACTAGTTGCCAGAAGGTTACCCAATAACCAGACCACCTCAAATTTCACAGTAACCTGTAAATAGGTTCCCACAACCACGCCTTATTTCCAGCCCAGTGAATAAATTGAATTTACCAATTCCAGCAATATCAGCAAATCTTTGATATTTTGTTTGAAAGTTATTTCAGTTGAAGATCTACAATTATTTTTTACCAGATAGTATGTAAGGAATAATCAAAATGATTTATATGAAAAGAAATGTTTGTTCTTTAGATCATGCATGGTAATTTACCGTGAATTCTATCTTCATGCTATCGTATGAGAGGATCATTAGAAAAAACAAGACTCGACAATTGTGTAATAAATATGCCTTTCAATTTTTATTCCTTGAGAATGTTGAATTTCTCAACTTGATAATGTTTGAAAATTGCTGAAAAATAAATTGTGCTTAAAACACATATTGTGTGTGATTGCCATGTTCCCAGAGATTATAGGAAGTGAATAGAAAAAATATACAACATGCTTATCTAGGGCATATGACGAAAATGTGGTGTGAATTGTCTGCGAAAAAGGTAACGTTTGTTTTCTTTTTTATTGAATAACCATCCACATGCAAGTATCTTGGTCGTATTTAAATAAAAATTGATACACCATAAATGAAATATATCTCCCCTATCATTTAGTATTTTGTGGAAGAACAGCTGCGGTACCTGTTACTGATTGGTACCAAGTGGTCACCAATCAGTTACCAATTGGTACGTGTGTGGTACCAACCAGTTACTGATTGGTACCAAGTGGTCACCAATCAGTTACCAATGGGTACCAACCGGTTACTGATTGGTACCAAGTGGTCACCAATCAGTTACCAATGGGTACTTTTGTCGAATAAAGTGTGGTACCAACCAGTTACTGAATGGTACCAAGTGGTCACCAATGATTGGCTACCAATTGGTACCTTTCCAATAAAACATCTGTTCTACCAATCAGTTACACGAAGGTACCAAGTGGTCACCAATCAGTTGCCACTTTGTGGAACCAACCCGTGATACCAATCGGTAGCTGAACAGTACCAAGCTGTCACCAAGCAGTAACCTCACATTTCCTGTACGGTATAACCTAGTGGTTACCAATCAGTAACTGACCAGTACCCTACAAGTCAGAACTGCACGATACTGTAAAGTTAGGATGATGGTGGCTACCAATCGGTTACCAATCAGTTACTGGTAGGTAACTGGAAAGAACCTGGCATATACTACCGTGTGGTGACTGATTGGTAACTGCACGGTACTGTTCAGTCAGGACCTAACGGTACCAAGCCTAAAATATCCGTCCAGTACCAACAAGTTACCTAGAGGGTACCAACAGGGAACTGAACGGTACCAATTGGTACAGAACTGAACGGTACTGGTTGGTGAAAGTTTGCCTGTGATACAGTCGCTCAGAATAAGGTTCACTGTGAGATTTTCGTGGCATGGACACCTTGTGACTGGCTCTTTTTTTCAGTAAATGTTCGCGAGTTAATGGTCACAATGAGAAGAAAGCCCGACTCATAGGTTGCAAGTTAGCGATAGCATTCACCTTTTTCACAATAAGAGCTCGAGAAACGGCCAATAATTTCAGTTTCAACCGACAGTCCAAATGGAACATCTCCATGCTGTTCAATGGAACAGTCGCCAGCAAAGTGTGGCTGAGATACATTATTATCTACAATACCACAAGGAAATTATTTCAGTAAAGGCATATTCGTCAGAGATGCAGATCTGACGATCGAAAGAGCATGATATCCTGCTAGATTTTTTCGAATTGTTTCCGATTCGAAATTGGTGCTGTGTAGTGAGATAAAAGATGTGGCTGTCATCAAATCCACGGCGATCTACTCTCGCATGAAGCACGACTTGTGTGGTAAGATGTAGGAATTGTTTAGGAGATAATCTCAGATTCATTCATTCATTCACCCGGTCTTCACGATTTCTTTCACACTATTGAGTCACGAACATTGCTTTCGTCACAAGTGGACAATGATGAATTAGCGATCGTACGTGTAGTAAATTAATTTTCCAGATATTGTTTGGATTACCGATTGACCCACTGGAGATGATTTGTTACTTACAGCTGAGAGAGACCTCTACACATCCCATGGTAGTAGCATCTCTTGTTTCTTTCCTACGCGTTTGTTATATGAAAGATTGTCTAACCTGGATACTGTTTATTCGGCGATTGAATATTTGTTATAGATCCAAACGTATATCAGTCAAGTTTATTAAGACATTTTAATTGCCCTATCCGATGTTTGTTATGTATTCAACCTCTGGAACTTTTGCTCTCATATTTATCTCAAACCTCAACCCACGATTTTAACAATTTTCACTGTGATTTTTTGTTGCATTGTAGACTCATTTTGAAATATGGGTAGCTTAATTCTAAATAAAGCAAACATTATTGGTAGGGTAACACATTTTAAGAATCTTTTTACATCCACTAATCCCGATATTACATGAAAGATATCGTTTTTACATCCTCTAATTCCGATATTACATGAAAGGTATCGTTTTTACATTCAATAATTCCGATATTAGCTGCTTCTATACAGTATATTATTTTACCTTTACACATTAGAAAATGTGAGAGCATAAGGAGTTTTGAATCTGTCTGTTTTAAGTTTCATCTTGATGATTTTAGAATAATTGAACGTATAATATCTTAATTTATTACATATGCTACAGCCGTTTTGAGTGCTTATTTTGTTCTAAAATATGTTAGAATACCTCGACACTTTTTGCAGATTGAAGTATACAGAAAATGATGGATATACAATATAGATACACTGGGCAATAATTTGGTAGTTATCAAAGTCCACGAACTCCGGATGAAGACTTGTCGGTATTTTTTTATTTAGGAGCCAGATCATATTCACATCAAGCTGTAAAAATAGTTCTTAAAGATTTTACCATGGCCCAACCAATGTCGATATAGGATCCACTCGGCGACGAGTAGGAAGTTTATATTATTATCCATATCTTGGCACTGTAATTGTTTTTACCGGTAATATTTTCCCAGTAACACAACATATTCTTATGTAGTTCTTGGTACCGGTAATTTATATGACTCTCATACATCAGTGAGTCAGTGAGTGAGCATGATATAATGTCACTTCCCTCGGCCTCAAACATCAGCCCCATAGTAGAATAGCCTCAAACATCAGCCCCATAGTAGAATAGCCTCAAACATCAGCCCCATAGTAGAATAGCCTCAAACATCAGCCCCATAGTAGAATAGCCTCAAACATCAGCCCCATAGTAGAATAGCCTCAAACTTCAGCCCCATAGTAGAATAGCCTCAAACATCAGCCCCATAGTAGAATAGCCTCAAACATCAGCCCCATAGTAGAATAGCCTCAAACATCAGCTCCATAGTAGAATAGCCTCAAACATCAGCCCCATAGTAGAATAGCCTCAAACATCAGCCCCATAGTAGAATAGCCTCAAACATCAGCTCCATAGTAGAATAGCCTCAAACATCAGCTCCATAGTAGAATAGCCTCAAACATCAGCTCCATAGTAGAATAGCCCCCAAACATCAGCCCCATAGTAGAATAGCCTCAAACATCAGCTCCATAGTAGAATAGCCTCAAACATCAGCCCCATAGTAGAATAGCCTCAAACATCAGCCCCATAGTAGAATAGCCTCAAACATCAGCCCCATAGTAGAATAGCCTCAAACATCAGCCCCATAGTAGAATAGCCTCAAACATCAGCCCCATAGTAGAATAGCCTCAAACTTCAGCCCCATAGTAGAATAGCCTCAAACATCAGCCCCATAGTAGAATAGCCTCAAACATCAGCCCCATAGTAGAATAGCCTCAAACATCAGCTCCATAGTAGAATAGCCTCAAACATCAGCTCCATAGTAGAATAGCCTCAAACATCAGCCCCATAGTAGAATAGCCTCAAACATCAGCCCCATAGTAGAATAGCTTGTAATATCATTCACGGTAATTCAATTCAAGGCCAACTATGTATTGGAAACACACATTGTGAACGACGGCTATATACTGAATGTGGGACCGATATGATGCTCGTATTACTGCATACAGCCTCAGAATATACGTACCCCACTCCAGGTTCAGCACTGCTTTATATCGTTTATCGTAGATGCTTATAACAGAGCAAATGTTGACGAACAATGCGCTAACGTCTTACGATTGCTATGTTGTCTCACAAATGGACGAATGGCTTCAACCAGCGTTTTCATCAATGAAGGAAACGCAAAGGAAATCAATTCCCACGACGTCTTCTGACCTTTACATATTGATCCACTGAAACTAACTTGTATGATTGAAGGAGACAGTCATGTGTATTCATGTTAACTGTTTCTATATAGTCTGTTACTATAGTAATATTTTCGTTATTTTGGGATTACACTGTCTTAGTATAGCACAGATTCCAGTGCTGAAGATTGGTGGAGTCCCGTGCGGGGTTCGAGTCAGCGACACCCAGAGTAAGGCACCTAATCGCCAGCACTATATGTCGGCGATCTAAACCACTCAGTCAAAGGTGCTGTATGTTCGCTTTCGACACTACCGGTCTGCTACCTTCTATATTTTTGTGAGAGGCCCGTTGGCCGAGTGGTTTTCATCGCCGACATATAGTGCTGGCGATTAGGTGCCTTACTCTGGGACTCCTTAACCAGCACCTCGTAATAGTAATATTTACATATGAATATGATATTATTTGAACCTTTGTCTGCTGGGACTATGACGAATTTACTCTGGAGATTTGCTAGAACTTCTTGCGAACTGAGGTTTCTCAGTACTTTTTTTGCTTGAGGAAGGGTACTACCCCAATATGGCGGACTGTTTCAACGACGTTGTTCTTGGTAAGGTCGAACCAGTCAGCGAGTACTGTAGGTTCAATATTTTCTCGTTTTGACCACTCTTCCAGCGCAGTCAGGACTATCTTATGGTCCGCCTTCAGGTTTGTTTTTCTCGGCTCTCTATAATTACTAACGTTTTGTCGGACTAGACTCGCCATGTTACTGAAGCGTTGTATGACTTATTTTGTTAATACTTTGAAGAGTTCAAGTGGTAATCGACCATAAAAGATATAGTTGGTAATTTTCATCTCGCTAATCTCTGGGGGTAACGAAAATATTCCGGAGGTGCGGCGGATTCAGCACAGTCCTCCCACCCCCTCCCAGACTGCGGTACACTCAAAATCGCCCAGGCCAGATCGGGTTAAATGTTGTTTTCAAGTCGGACACTCAATGTGGCAAACAAACAGAACAGTGAAGCTGACAAAGTAGACTGGCCTGTGCATGGATGTATAAAGCATGACTGAGATCAAATTATATGTAGGAAGACTCCTTCTTGGCGCAAACGTTTGTGATGAACAGGCTAGTCCCGTGCGAGACCCGAGCCCGAGTTTGGCATCAAATCGCCATCAGTAAATGCAAGCGCTCTAAACCATTCCGTCCCCTCATAGCACTCTCTCTTTGGGGACACAATGTTGTGTATGAGAGCTTTTTACATCTATCGTATATTGTTTTGGTGCTAGGAGCTTCGTACATTCGACGTCATGTTCTTTGTACAGATAAGCGTGACAAGAAACTATTCAAAGTGGCAGATTTATGTGTATGCTCTTCAATGGGCTGCGTATGCAAACAGTTAAAACAAGAGCCTAACTGATCCCCGTCAATGCCCATTAATATTGGGTTCCGCTCGTCTAGGATTAACACAGAAAAGTCAGGTAAATGAAGAAAGTTACCAAAAAATTGGTAATTCTTCAGGGAAATGTTTTTTCCCCAAATTTTCTTCTAACACATAAATGAAGAATGGGCGGGCAGCATGTTTGTTATCTCTTACTGATGTATCCACACAAAGACACAATTTCTTTGCGATTTGCGATACATCCACTCCCAAAACTCCCTAAGATTTTTAGGGTCTAGTGATCTTGGTCTTTGACCCACTGATTTCACTTTTGGTGCGCGTCATCTGTGTGACTCCATAGTTATCCAAGTGAAGTTTGAGAAAACATCGATCAATTTGTTGAAGAGTTCAACACCTAAGGAGAAGAAGGAGAAGAAGTATGAGAAGTTACAGCAGACGTAGTTCCGAAATGATGGAAAGAGTGACAACAATTTCAAGGAGTGTGAAACACGAGCCATCTTGTTGTGTGCTATAGTCATAGAGCCAGTCATGTTTTATCATGCAAAATCGCTTATCGGTAAGAATGCTCCTTTTTATTGTTAAAAACCATTTTGCAATATCATTATAGTTTCATAAATTCGCATCGTGAGGGAGATAATTTGCGTATATATTGCAAAATAGTTGGTCGCAAGAATTCATCTTTTCTTTCCTAGAATCACTTTGGCAATATAATTATAGCATCATATTTTCGTATCATGAGGAAGACAATTTGCATTAAAAACTAAGGACAGCCGGCATTAAATTGAGGAAGTACATGGCTGGATTTTCATGGCGGCCAGTCAGGAGAAATTCCCTACCAATCACACCGTTTAGGAGAAACCATTGCAATTTCGTACGTTTTATCATTGTTATCCATCGAATTTCCCATTTTATAAAAACACGGCGCTTTTATTTCTCCACTGCAATAAATATTTTGTCCAAGATAATAGCGAAACTTGTCTTTGAGATATTCCGAATCCTATTGTACACCGAATTATGTGAGAAGTTACACCCATAAGGTAAGAAATACAAACGAACTGGATTCATAACCATTGTACATTATTCAGTATTACGCTTCCCTTTTGGATTTCTATGATTTCATTCTTACGAGTGAATTATGCATTCGACTTGTATCTAGAGTGATAGTGATTCACATCGAGGTTTTTTCCCTCTGTTCCTTACAAATTAGTTCCTAACTGACACCATCAATTATAATGATTGACCTTTCATAGAAGCGGACTGAAATTGGCACTATATGTTTCACAGCGTACAATCGTGTTTCGTCCGAAGTTATCATTTGGTTTTTCAAAATAATCCGACAATAAGGGTAAGTATTCCCTTATTGCAACGGATGTCATTTGCGTTGTATGCTGTGGACCTACAGTCGAAAATTGTTGAAAATATTCGACCAATTTAATCATGGCGTCCATTTTGGAGAACTTCTTCAATTGGACCAGAGCACTAAGTGATGTCCTATTGGATAGCATACGTATAAAATGTGCATAACGTTTCATGGAAAAGACCCCATTTAACTCAGCAAGCGTTTCCAAAAATAGCTTTTCCTTGAGAATTATCTTTGGTTTTCTCGGAGAAATTCCGATCCTATTGGGAATCCTTCGAGAGAATGACGAAAGAAAACAAATCAAACAAACCAAATTGTTTTATAAATTCTCGAACCATTTTCTCCATATTGTTTTTTATTCGTCTTGTTTGACCCATCGAGCATCAATGAGTTTATGTTAATCGAGATAAAGTCGATAATTTTTTATCGCGATTACTTCGAGAGAATATCACGATACGATCGAAGGACGAATGAATAAAATTACGCAACTCGCAGGTTGACAACTGTTACGCCGACATGTGTGAGAGTGCTATAAAAAGTATATGCCCAGGTAAAGTTGAGCTGTAGCTGCCGCTTTAATAATGCAATGCTAAAGCAAAGCACCGTGTTCGTCGCGACTTTAAAAGAGACTGCATTGAATATCACATTTTCACAAGAAATTTCTTTTACTGTGCCTAATGAATGTAGGCCGGAGATGTTCAGTGCGGTTGAACATCTGACCGTCTCCGGAGTCTTGACCCTTTTAACCCAAACAGGAATATCGTCGTTATTATATTTTTGTTTCACTACAGTTTCTTCTATCATAGCCAGCATATACTTCAGGAATACACTTGGATTTATGTATCATGGTGTATGAGTGGGGCCGAGCATATTTAGTTTACATAGATCCAGAACCACTTTCCAAGTAGTAGTCTGGTTTCCTTGTCTACTGGCATATGTCAGCAATGTAACATGCTAGAAAGAGTATCAGGTTAGATGAATTCTATTGAGGCACTATTTTAACTGGTTTTTACTCGTTTTTACTCTACTCAATACAATTCTCGAGAGATTCTCGACCGATTCGCGATATATTTTTTCTTTCGAGAAATTTTCCTTGAATGAAAACCGATTAATAAAAGCGATAGAAAACCAACTTCGCGAATCATTCGGTTTTCTGATAAAAATTATCGATTCGCTCTCACATTTCAAATTCTCGGTATCGAGAATAGATCACAAATTGCTTGACGAAAAAACGAACGATATTTGGAGATTAGGTTAATTTTGATGATCTGATTGATTATACAGCCACGGCGTAGCAAAATCTGCCACGAAAATGTACCACAAACAGATCTCTCTATGAAAGCCAGTCTGCAAAACTAGTGAGTTTCTGGCTCCATGGATTGAGTTTTGATTGGAGTTTTATTGAAACCTGCTACCATGCGAAACTTAAATCTTTTCACCGAGAAGAACTGCGTTGGAGGTTCCAATTTATCGCTGCTATGTATTACCTGTATATGGTAGGATTCTGCTTGTGGACTGTTAGTCCCCGAGGCCCACCCTCTGTACATGTCATTCGACTTATATATATATATGTTTATTGTTTTAGTGGGAAATTTAAGTCGTACGACGTCGGCAATTACAGGGTAGTTTTTCTGGGTATTCCTGCATTTGCCAGGTTTACCCCATGTTGAGGCGTTACCTCATCTGATGTTGAAGGTATGAGAATCGAGGACGTCTGATGGAGTCATTTGTTTGAGCTGATCTATCACAGCTCCATAGCTAGCGTATCTTATTGCGCTCAAGCCGATGCTAGGGGCCGTGTGGATATGTCATACTCTCCACATAAACAGTTGCAATAAAAGCGCGGCTGAGATAGTAAGGCTACGCCGGAGAATCCACCGTATTCTCGGGCCTGAATGTGAGGTGCCGAGAAAAGCTTTCCTTGTCATATCGTGTCATATGTGGAGTCATATCGTTGCTTTTTAGTCGCCAGATGTCGTCAGTTTTTTCCACCTCTTAAATATCGACCTAATTTCACCCTAGATTCTGTTTCGGTTGACGCATTTAGCTGCAAGTCGTGGAAAATCAAGACTTACATTATTAAGACATGTTTCGTATATCGAATTGCAGTCTATTTCTTCCATGCTGATTTTTACATCAAATAATCAACACATGATGAGTATGACGCGAGACTCAGTTTTGCTGGAATCAAATTAAAGGCTTTTGGTGATGCATAGCAGAGCAGTATTATTATAAGATAATTATCTTTCAGCTATTATGTTTCTTCGATGAATATGGTGTTCTTTTGTGTGACGACTACTACAGGTGGAAATGAAATTATATCGAGTCAGACTGCTTTACAGGAGATTAATCAACAACAAACGATGATAGCTTAAGACTACTATAAATATTTAACATTGGTATTTCCGGATATAGCCATACTCCCTGGTGGCGGATTTGCGTCATGTCTGACAATCGATTTATTGTCAGAGTTTATCATATACACGAGGAACTGCGCTCACGATCTGTTTGTTACCAGTAATTGTTCTATACAGATTGGTTATAATTATAACATAATTATTAGAAATAAGACAACAAAGTTTGACAACAAAGGTTATGTAAGCCATCGTTTTGTTATGTTATATCAATGGCCAACCCTTATAGTTCAGGCTCAAATACGAATAACTCTGGCTGGGTAAGACTTTTTGACATGTCACTTTGACCGCCCTCTGTACATGCCACTCGATAAATATATGTAGGTTTATTGTTTTGGTGGGAAATTTAAGCCGTACGACGTCGGATATTACAGGTTAGTTTCTCTGGGTTTTTTTGCATATACCAGGATAGGCGTTTACTCTATCAGACGTCCACGGTGCTCATCCATTAACATCAGAGTTGCTTGAGCTTATCTGTTCTCACAGTTTCTGAGCTCGCGTATCTAATTCCGCCTAAGCTGGTGCTAGGGGCCGTGTGAATACTTCATAGTCTCCACATGAACATCTGCAATAAAAGCGTAGCTGAGCTAGCGTATCTAATTCCGCTCAAGCTGGTGCTAGGGGCCGTGTGAATACTTCATAATCTCCACATGAACATCTGCAATAAAAGCGTAGCTGAGATACTAAGGCTACGTCCGAGAATCCACCGTTTTCTCGGGTCTGAATGTTAAGTGCCGAGTGATACTTTCCCTTAGAGCCATATGGTTGCTTTTTAATGGCCAGACTCTTGCATATCGCTCCAATTTTCATTGAACATGTCGTGTATATGAAAAGACATTTAGTGTGATATGAACACAAATTTGCCCTGATGATTGTTTTCAGAACATTTTGGTTTCTTGTAGATTTTTTTCGATTGTTTTCGATTTTTTTCCTTCATAAGAAAGTACCTGAACTGACTGATCATTAATATGGACGAACTTGCTTCCGTATTTTGGGCCACATTTGAGCCACAAAGCCATTACGTCCATATCACAGCCCGACTGCTTAAATGTCTTCTAAGCACATCAGCTCGATTTGATCCCTTTGAACACGATTAATTCGACCAGTAGTTGTTATACATATACCGCGTCATGAGGTACATGGCAGAAGTCGTATTAATGCCAAACAGTAAAGGCTTCTTCGAGCAGGGGATTAGTCGTCATCGTAAGCAGATCAAAGTGAGAGTGAGAGTGTTGCCTCAGAGCCAAACTCATTTATGCGGAATAACTATTAACAAAGGCGGATATTCGGTCGACAGAATTGATTCCATCTTGGAGCTTAAATGATGCAAAGTGAAATTATATGGTTTATTGCTATTACGTACAGGGACTACATACTGTCATTAAGCTTTTGGGGCAGAATTTCTGCGAGATAGACTGATTGATTTAATGCAATTTGGTGCAATTTGGACTGTTAGAATTTAATATACTTATCTCGCTCAATGGTATTTATTATCGAGTGCAAAAAGAAACATACCGATAGGCTCATACATATCAAAACATCATTACAATGAATAGATAGCTGCAACTCTTATAATTGAACATTATAATTATGTTACTTTTGGGCCAACCGGAGGTTAACACTGGAATTAAGCAATACTAATTCATTATATCTTATCCGATGCGTCTCGCAGCAGCAGTAAACGAATCCATGGAACAGCATAACAATGTTGAATACAATAGCAAGACTTTATCACCAGCCAATGATGATTGACATGGTTACAGATGGGAGATAACCCCGGGTCATAGGTTGGAAGTAAGCGATAACATACAATGGTGTCGGGAACATCGGGAACAAAGAACAGCGTAATTTGACAAGGAGAACTACGGTTCCACAGCTTGATGTGTTGACAACATTGTACCGAAGACATTCAGAAGCGAGTGACCACGAGGACCGCGAGTGATTCTTGGATCTATTCAAATCAAATAACCTGTACTGGTTTAGACATATTTGCCTCTCGTCATATACAGAATTACAGTTAGAATTACAGTTGAATGGAACAGTATACACATACAATGTATTTGGGTCGCGTGGAAGAAACCAATATTATGACATATCCCTTAACAGATTTCACTTATTTTCCTAATTTCCTCATGGCAGTTTTAGCTGTGCTATAGCTACTAAAATATCAGCTTCATATACGCAATCCCAGAAATCCTTAATTACATGCGTCTGGTCCGTCATTCATAATTCAGCCTTCGCACATTAAAGAATATCCGCGTCCATAATCCAAAGACCCTTTCCTTATTCCATAAAACAGCATTAGCAACGAAATTCAAAAAGACAATCATAGTATACATAAACATAGCGTGACTTATATAGTATACATAAACATAATTTCCTGCAAGAGAGAAGTGATCAACAGTTTTCAATGATGCCGGAAAGACACCATGATGTTCCGAAAATATCAAATCCGTATCGCTGATCAGTATTCTTAATCCATATGATATTCCATTTTAGATTCGTTATCTAGAGAATGATGTATCTCAGTCACGCTTTGATTGTGGCTGTTCATATGAGCACAATGACGTTGATTAAAATCGGCACATTTAGCACAGGATCTGGCAAATGCTACTGGGCGAGATATATATACGCCATACGAAGGTCCCACTGGAATATTAATGTCCAGAAAGGGATATATAGCTACGATGTCGAAATTGTAATCAGCTCTTTTGTCAAAGTCGACGGGGAAGAAGGTCAGCCTCATTTTTATAAAGATATAGATCTAAATATGATGTGCCGGTAGGGCTATCCGTAAGTTTCCTTCAAATCCAGCGAAGGTGGATATATATCCTTCACTGCGTCATTTATATAGCGATTATCCACAGCGAGAAGATCGTCTATATAACGATTGGTGAATGAGAAGGAACGGGCTTTGAATTGATCGGTTTTTAAAAGCGCCTGCATACAGTCACATTTTTAAGAGAGCAGATGTAGGTCAGCCAACAGGGGTGCACAATCAGTACCCATTGGAATACCTATATGCTGTTGATATATTGTGTTTAATGGCTGACTGGATTAATGACTTAATTGTATAGTTTTCGTCAAATTTTTTATAAGCAGGGCAAAGTAAAAGAAAATGATGCTCATATTC
>JAVTVY010051056.1:0-28105 GCA_036873755.1 Hanleya hanleyi
AAATATTTTCTACATAGAAAATTATGCTTTCTTTACTATGTTATTCAATGTAATGAAATTCGCATGTTATGTCACCGGTATTGTTTATCATTGCCTCAACATTACAGGCTATATAAAAGTTCTCATTACCAGAGAGAATAGAATATGTCAGCAGAAAGTATTTGTCAAATTATACATTTTTAAAGTCTACTAAGCCTTTACCTAAGACTCTCAAACATCTTACTTCAACAACATATTTCCCATGATGTTCTTATCTGGTTATACTTGGGTGTGATCTATAATCTCAGGAACCCTTTCCAAACTGCTATGTAGCCTCTTGTTTTGGGAGAGAGGGAGAAATGTTGGGGGGAGGAGGATGATCGGCTCATATGCTCCCCATTACTCTCGCCCCAATTTTTTATTCTTCACTTATTTATTCAGATATTAACCGATTTTCTACGGTACATCTTCTCACAACTCTCTCCAAGACTAAAAGCAACACATTGATTTGAGAAAGCATACTTATAATCTAGTCATTGATTCTCTTTTGGCCGATCATCCCGTCACTGGAATTGATTTGGATTATTTTTCAGGAATTCCCTCAGCCCCCACAGCAAATACCGTTCCTCTACAGGTAACATCTGGTGATTCCAACCAGATACAAGTACAAAAGGAAGTAGCAGAGCAAGTAGGAACAGTGTTAAAAGGTGCATTGACAGAATTTTCTTCAGTTATGGCTGGTGTTATCAAAGAAGCTCAGAAGATGAATAGAGGGAACAGATCCCCAGAGTGCCAGAGTGCTAATGCAACTCATCAGTCCCGAGCTGGACAGCCAGATAGAGTTTCAGTTACCAGAAGATCACCTGATGATTTTCCAAGCAATGACAACAGACGAGTCCAAGCCAGTATTTTTCACACCAGACCTTCAGACAGGAGCTGCAGAGGTTCCCATTGTGAATCATCTAGCAATGAAGCACCAACTAGTGAGAGTATATTTGTTTCCAGGTTAAAACACCAGAATGTCAAGCTACCGAACTTTGGGAAGTTTGGATTAATAGATTCGAGGACGTAGCCATGCTTAAAGGGTGGACAAGTGCAGATAAACTTGGTGAGCTGTTACCTCGAATACAGGGTAAAGCTGGGGAATTTGTATATGGACAACTGCCCAGGGAAGTAAGGAGTAATTTTACTCTACTGGTTGATGAGCTTGACCATCGTTTCAGGAAAGTAGAAACAGCAAAATGTTTTGGGGCACAGTTCAGTAATCGGAACCAAAAGCCCGGAGAAACTGCAGAGAATTATGCAGCAGACTTGAAACGGCTTTATGACAAAGCTCATGCGAACCGAGACAGAGAGACCAGAAGAGAAGATCTATTGAGGAGATTTTTAGATGGCCTAATTGATGAAAAGGCACAGTTTCATGTGGAGTACATTAAGGAACCAGGGAATTTAGACGAAGCTGTGTATGAGGTTGTAAATTTCCTGGAAACACGGAGTCGAACTAGTTTTAATGAGGACCAGCGAAGCAGGAAACAGACTCGTCTGATGAAGAGTTGCTCAGATGACAAAAAGTACGAATCAGAGCCAGAAGACGAAGGTGTTAGAGTTGCGACTCAAACTCGGAGTAGTAAGAAGTGGAACCAGACTAAGGCTGATAGGGAGAAAAGGGATCAAGTTAATGAGCAGACGAAATACCAGGAGAAGCCTGATGGTTGTGTATCTGAAGTGCAAAAGCTGAGAGAAGACGTCACAAACATGTTCAACTCGCTGAATAATCAAATTGAGTCATTCTCAAGGGGTTCACAACAGCCAGGAACCAACAAGATGAAGATAGTTCCGCAGATTTCACCTCAAACAAGGGCAACTGCAGCAAACCAACGATCTACAGGAAAGAAGCAGTTTACCGGGTGTTTCCGGTGTGGAGGAAACCATTTGATAAGAGATTGCACCTATCAAGTGACAGGGCAACTGAAACCGCATTGTACACTGGAGTCATCAAACTTGTGGGGATCGGCTCAGTAGGCGGAGGGACGGTCCCAAGTAACAAAGGCCTGTGTGACAACAGTTTGAAGACATGTCCAGGTAATCCAGATAGTCTAGTTAATAACTCAGGAACCATACGACGGGATATACCGAAGTATGATGGAGTTTATTTTATTGATACCTTTCAGGGGACTGTGGCCACAGATATTACGGATACTGGACCTACAGCCATGACATTGTCTGACTGTATCCACACCAACATACTGCAGGGCCAACAGTCGGAGCTGAAACTTACCAGGGAAAGGGAGGTTGTCGGTGCTGAAGGTGAAAGACCGAACTACAAGAGAAGGGCTGTACTGGAGCATAAATTAGCAATTGCCAACACTGAGGATGAGGTGTTGCTGGGGGATGATATTTTACAGAAGGGACCTGGTGGGCCAGTGGACCTTTTGTCGAGTTGTGGACCATGTTCAAATGGTAAGGAGATATCTTTGGACATGACTGATTCTCTGAGAGTGAGATCGGTGTGTGTGAATAGGCCTGCTGAGACGCGGCAGAACCAGAAACTAAGGAGGACAGAGGTCTCTCCAATAAAGAGGATATATACTTATTTCATTGGTGTCGCGTAGATATTTAAATTGATATAGTTACGTAACTCCACCTGAAAATGCAGCTTACATATTTAAATTGATATAGTTACGTAGCTCCAGTTGAAAATGAGCATCATCCCGATATCGTCTAGCTTTGGTATTCAAAAAATGTTTGATGTCACTTTCCGGGATATCCTCATGCACATGCAGGCGAAAGGTCTGTTCAACATGCACCTCTTGTACATTCTGTAAGGCCTTATTCCAGGTGGTCGTTGGTACAGGGCGTATGTAGCTAAGATTCATAGCGTCTCCCTTCCCTCACCGCTATGCCGACGACAAATACATTTCCCTGGTGGTAACTCGAACATCTCCATGGCGCACTTATTATTACCTTTGCGCCCTATTGGACCTTCATTAACTTGAGAAAATGGGCCGCCATGAATAAAAATACAGAAATGGCAGACTAAATGGCCATTACAGACGTTAAAATTATCCCTTTGGAGCCTCAAAATCACCTGAAATCGAGGGTCAAGAAGATGGGCATTTCCGTCATAATAGACCCCGTGTTTACAGGGGATGATGATCACAACATCGATTATGGTATTTTTATTCACGGCGGCCCTTTTTCTCAAGTTAATGAAGGTCCAATAGGGGGGCAAAGGTAATACTAACTGCGCCATGGAGATGTTCGAATTACCACCAGGGAAATGTATTTGTCGTCGGCATAGCGGTGAGGAAAGGGAGACGCTATGAATCTTAGCTAGGGCGTATGCAGGTATGCCGCAGTCCATCATGTGTTGTGCATCCCATGCAGGCGTTGAGTCTGCCGATTTCCTGGCTTAATTTATGTAGGTAAGCGGTTTTGTACACTTGGAATAGATAGTCCGCTATATCCAGTGTTATGACGTGCGAAACTTCTGGGGCGATAGTTTGCAGTTTACGCCATGCTGTTAGGTGTAGGGTGGCGCCAGTGGTCGATGGACGCCACAATTCAATTCAATTCTTTATTGGCACTAACACAATTCACATTGGTTATGGCCGAGAAACCATATCAAACACACAATAGTTCAGTGTACTAGAAGAAATAGTAATACGAAGTGAAAACATGAGTAACAAGATACCTAACAGCCAGTGCTATTACCTGGAAGGACTTCTACAAGTCGGTCTCCGTATCATATTGCCAGGACCTGATGTGTAGTAAGGGCTGATCTTTGTACAGCGTACGCGATGACCTTTAGCAACGTACACCAAACGTACCGACTGGGCTATGGCCCGTAGCCAGGGGGGTTATTTTGGGTTCGGGAAAACCCCCTTTCGGAAATATTACATATTTTTTCTCATATAAATGCCCTTTTCAAACCGAAGCGAACCCCCTATTTGCCCCTTTTCTCATACAGCGAACCCCCTGAGTAAATCCTGGCTACGGCCCTGATTGTTTACATTCTGTGAGCGGTCTCATTTAAAAAAAATGTTTAGTTTTGTTAATTAAAAAAAAATGTATAGTTTTGTTAATTAAAAAAAAAATGTTTTGATCCCATAAACGTATGTGTTCGATGAAACTGGGGCGGGGAGGGAAAGATTTTATTTTTATTTTTTTTTTTTTTTTATAATTGGCATTTTTTATTCATTTTTCTTTTTTCTAATCCACACATCATACAAAGTTATATGTGCATCGTCGCCATACTACATATACATGTACAGATACAGTATCTCTCAATATTTTTCGGTTATATATGTGTATATATATATATTTATCCCGACACATGTAAAGCCACAGAGAACTATATGTTATAACTTATATAATACAAGCTATAGTTCGGCAATTGAAAAGAGAATATATCTCGACATAAATACTTGTGGACCTATTATTGAAAAGAGTTAATATTCGAAGATAGTAGCAAAAGCAAGTGGCGATATAATATTATACATACTGACATGAGTATTGTTACATGAATTCCATGACCGGAAGTACACATCTCTACCTTCAGAGAAAACCAATATCCGGACCATATAACTATACATCTCTATCACCCTCAATTTCAAATTTCCGATGCATCTATAGTTAAACACTTTACATTAAATTCATTTCTGGATAGCAGGAACATGCTCTTCAAATATGAAAGGTATAAACGTGCATAACCGACAATGGAGCCAACCTGAATCCCATTTCAAAAATGCATGTAAATGTAACAGTAGTACTATGTCTTCTAACTTTGTCATTAAATACTTTGATATCCTACATACCTTTATTTACGAAACAACATATGGAAAGAGGACCAATATTTATTGAACTTGTCTGATTCCCCTTTTAAATTATGTATGCATCTGTCAGTTTCATACATGTCTTGCAAATCTTGCTGTATGTATTGTATAGACGGAACTTGCCCTTTTACCTTCGACTTATATATGTTATACTTCACTATAGTCAAGAGAAAATTAACTACCGCATTTCTTTTCCCATGTACTCCTAAGCAAATTGTTTTACAACAGAGATCAATTTTGAAGGTAGTTTTCATTTCAACCCAGTCATATATTTCTTTCCACAACAAATTCACCAATTCACATTCCCAAAATAGATGTTCTATACTCTCAGTATATTTGTTGCAAAATGTACATTTATCAGTAACTTCCGGATCTACCTTATTTGCAAATCTATTTGTTGTCAGAATCCTGTTAATCAACTTGTATTGGAACCATATCATTTTTGAATTCGTCGTGGACTTCATTGCCGCTATATTAAACAGTTGCCATTCTCGTTCCATGTATGTTTCACCAGTAATCATCTCCCATTTTTGGTTAGCTTTTGATTTTTTAAAATTAGATCCCAGAAGTATTCTATAAAACGTTCTACAGCCTTTTGTGCACCCAACCAGAGGGAGTATATTAGGTGGTATAAATGGGCATTCTATTCTTTTGTCAAAGTTCAATATGTTGAGGTTTTTTGCGGCTTCTTTTACTGCACAAAGAACACATTGAAATTCTAAAAAGTTTGTATTACATTTAAATTTCTGTTTGAATTCCGGGTATCGCAAAAATGTTCCATTACTCATTAGGTCATGCACAAATTTTATTCCATTACTTAACCAATGTAGGAATATAAAAGGTTTACCATCCATAGCAATTTTATCATTTTGCCAAATTATCTCCTTTTGAAAGGCAGTAGAGAAATCTTCCCTGTATTCTATCTTTTTCTGTAACGTACTCCACGCTTTGAAAACATCTTTCCAAAATGGATTTGTTACATGGGCTATCACATTAGTTTCTAGGCTTTTGGACCCAACTTCCCATGGTTCCAGTGGACCACTAATCTCTGTTAATATTAATTTGCATGAAATGCTATCTTGTTGTAAACGTCTTAGCCATGATAACTTCTGTGATTGTAAAACTTCTTTTATTAATGGTATCTTTAAGCCTCCATCTTTATATTCCCTAACAACAGTTTTACGGGATATTTTGTCAGGCTTTGCATTCCAAATAAACGCAAAACACTTCTTTTGAAATTCCTCTATTGCAATAATTGGTGGATCTGGGAGAGACGAAAACAAGTGATTCAACTTCGATAATAGTAACGATTTTAATACCACAGCCCTTCCCAGAGGTGACAAACCCCGTCTGGACCATATCTTCATCATGGTTTCCATCTTCTTTAATTTGTCTTTATAATTTCTTTCAACCATTTCTGAAAGGTTTGTACTGAAGTCGATTCCCAATAACTTAAATGGACTTTGTGACCAATCAAGTTGCCAGTTAGTGTTATAAACATCCTCGCTGTCTTTTTTAGAACCGATCCAAATGACTTTTGTTTTATTTGCATTAACTTTTAAACCCGAAAAACCAGCAAAGAAATTTAATTCTGTTATGCAACAATTAAGACTTCTTATGGAGCCATCTAAAAAAATTGTTGTGTCATCTGCGTATTGTGATAATCTATATTCACAATCCTTAATTGTTATTCCTTTTATATTCTTATTCTTTTTCAGCATGTAACCTAATATCTCAGCACAGAGTATAAATATATAAGGTGAAAGGGGATCTCCCTGGCGGCAGCCTCTACTTATTTCGAAAAACCTTGAAGAAAAACCGTTCACAATTACACAGGATTGTATATTATTATAAAATAGTTCTACCCATTTCTTAATTGAAGGTCCAAAATTGAAAAAATTAAGAACATTTTGTATATAATTCCAGTCCACACTATCAAAAGCCTTTTCAAAGTCAATCATCAATAACATTCCGGGGATCTGGAGATTTTCTGTATAATGCATAATGTCATAAACTATTCTGGTGCTTTCTCCAATATATTTTCCTGCCATAAATCCATTTTGTTCCTCAGATATGATGAATGGGAGACATTGTTTTATCCTTTGTGCGATTGCTGATGAGGCTATTTTATAACTAACATTGAGCAACGATATTGGGCGCCAATTCTTCAATAAGTATTTTGGCTTTCCATCTTTCGGTATACAGCTAATTATCCCTTGCTTTTGCGTAATCGATAATTCCCCCCTATTATATCCTGTATTTATGGAATTTATCAAAAATTTCCCTAGGTCTCTCCAAAAAAATTTGTAAAACTCTGCAGTATAACCATCAGGTCCAGGGCTTTTGTCATTTTTTTGCATTTTCAGAGCATCGAGTATTTCAGTAGGAGTAAGCTCCCCTTCTAAATTTTCAGATTGTAATTCGGATAGTTTCAATGTACTGTCTCCTAAAAGTTTATTTAAATCCACTGTACTTGTATCTTTCTTAGTATACAGTTTTTTGTAATATTGTTTGGTTTCTTCTAAAATGGCATCCTGTTTTCTAATAGATTCTCCAACATCATTTTCGATTCGCGTCATTGCTTTATTCAGAAAGTTTCTATGTTCCATATTTAGGAAATATTTTGTCGGCTTTTCACCTTTGTCTGCCCAATCAATTTTCGCTCTCTTGATAATACCCTCTACTTTTATATTATTTATAAGTTGTATTTCATTTGTTATTTCATTAATTTTCCCTAATGTCTCAATCTTTTTATTTTTATCCATGGTTGTATCCAGCTGAATTTCCAAAATATTTCTTTTTTCTGTTAGTTCACGTTCACGCTTTGTTTGCTCTCTTTTTTTGTAACTTGAATATGATATTGTTTTCCCTCTTATATTTAACAACAGCATTTCAAATAGCAATTGATCATCTAATGTGCTATTGACTTTGTATTCACCTGCTGTAGGTTTTTCAGCCGGAAAAGCATACTGTTCTAATGTTTCCTCAATAGTTTCTTTAACCAATTTTACATAATCAGAATCCTTTAGTAATGAATTATTAAACTTCCAGTAACCTTTCCCACGTTTAAATTCTGAAAATTTAATAGTGATTATAATAGGTGAATGGTCAGATCTATAACTAGGCCAGATATCGGAATTGGAAATTGCATGTAACATATTGCGCGAGACCAAAAAGAAATCTAATCTAGCTTGTTTTATAGGGTTGGGTTGCCGCCAGGTAAATCGCCTCTCATTTGGGTACAATTCTCGCCAAGGATCTACTAAATCCAAACACTCTATCATTTGTAAAACTGTTTGCCTTGACCTTGGATGGTTTACATGTACATAATTATATGTATCCAATTCCGGATTAAGAACTAAATTCCAATCTCCACAGATGACATAATTTTGAATGTCCCATTCTTCTACTATGTTTTGTATCAATTCAAAAAATTCTGGACTATCATTATTAGGGGCATATAAACTTATAATTGTGAAGGTTAAGTTTGGTGTCTTCAATTCTAATGCCACAAAATTTCCATTTTGTCGATCTCTTTTAACTCGTAATATTTCGAATTCAAAATTGTTTCTAAAGAGCACTGCAACCCCTCTTGAATTGCTAGATTTTGGGCTCATATAGACTTTATATCCCCATTCGTCTACAACCATTTTCTCCATTTTCTTCGTAAGGTGCACATCTTGAAGGCAGTAAATTGAACAATTTTGGGATTTTAGCTGTCGAAATACATCAATTCTCTTTTGCTTCGTATTTAGGCCCCGACAGTTGACGGAGACTATTTTAATTTCATCATTCGCCATTATCCAATTCCCAGCCTAGGTACAAAACAATTCCTGAATACATGTATAACATATTGTTCCTTGTGGTTCAAAGTGAATGGTCTAGCTTGTGTGTAATGTGAAGAGATATGTACATGTACATGCAAAGCCAATAATGTGTGTGGATACACCCAACAGTTCCAAAATACATACATAATAGAAATGATAATCACATATACAATAAACAATACAAACAATGGCGGCTCACAGAAACTTCTAAGAGAAGCCATCTACAGAAGTTTCTGCTCTGTCAGAACAACTATCAACTCCAAACAATTGATTGATGTGCCATTTACATATATATATATCATAGGTAGTTGTCAAAATTGAACGATTTAATCAGAGATTCATACAAGTCAAAGATTTTAAGTATTTTTTTACTCAACTAGAGTCATCAATTTGAGTACCGGTATTGCTTCAAATTTACCACCATTCTCAATGAATTTATATTGTTTCATTCCTTCAGGTAATTGGTTATTGCGATTTCATCAAAAACCTAAAAAAAAATTAATCAAATTCAAAAAAATAGATTGAGCTTTCGAATGAATTTTATCCTTGATTGCTCGGTTGCAAAAAATGACTTTTATGAATCTCTGTACTATTACATGTTTATTCAACCAGTCTAATTAACATAACTTCAAAATCCCCTGGCAGGTTTACAAATTATATACCTGGAGTGGAGCATTGCTGACTTGGGACTTTATATGTCTATTTATATCACAAACACAATCAATCATGTTTATCCTAGTTAGATGTACACAGTCACTTAAATCACTGACCAACTAACAGTCCCCAGCGCAAGTCTATATACCCGATATACCCGATCGGCCATTTAATAGTACATGTACATGTAACAATTTTCCTCAACATGAAAATTATATTCGAAGTTCAATGCCACATATATGCTAAACACATTCATTACTCTCGAACGAGTACATCTCAATTCAGCCTGATGAACATAATTTAATAACGTGTTTCTTTGAAAAGAGATAACCTGTGGTATTTCACTTCATTTTAATCAAATTAAATCATTGATTACCGATTAGAGTAACTTGAAAACTAATAACGTCACTTTCTTAGCCAATTAGCAGATAAAAATTGTATATAAACTTGAAACTGATGCATAACTAGGATACTCCATTTCATGTTCCATGAAACAATTTCCCGCAAAATTGCTGCAGAGAATTTTTTTCATCTCCATACATGTATCAATTTTCATTACATTAAAGTTCTGCCTATATAAGAAATTCAGTGGCATGAATTCTACTTCATTACGGTATCGATTTTCATCAAACTTAGTCTCGTCACTATAGGCCTATGCATTCCAATCAAATAGCAATACTATTAATTTCTTGTATTTAAACTATTAATTTCTTGTATTTAATTAATACATAATCTTTAATTATACATGTTTCATACTCAAATCCGACAAAATTAACGTATTACATATTATTCCATTTTAATTTAATCAGTTATAACCATGATTTTGGTCTTATAGGTATATGCTGGCATCAATAGCCTTCAATTAGTTCGCATACATGTATACACAACATCAAACAAAAATAAAAATCACCTACACCAGTTTCCCTCATAGGCCTAAGAAATATTACACTAAGACCTTCTAGTGTAAGTCTTCCTTACTTAAAGCTCATACATTACTTTCAATTATGGTCTTAAAATGTATTCAATGCAATCAGTAAATACAAGGAATTTAAGAAAATTACAAGAGAAATAATGCAGTTGCATTGCTTGATATCCTGTATAACAAAATAGCTCTATCATAAATTAAGTTCCCATTTATTATTCTCGATTTATCATTATTATTTATCACCATTCAAATTTTTAGTTTCTTTCCTTTTGCATTATGTTAACAAATCTCTGTACTCTATTGAAATTCCAACAATACCATAGCAATGTCTCCTGAAACAGCTGTGAACTGGTACTGGTACATGTATCATCACTTTTCTGTACTGCATATCTATTTTTTTGTTTTTGTTTTTCTCTCGCTTTTCATTAGAGTACCCACTGTAATTCAACTTATATTTCAAATTTATATAGCATTAGAACTTGTAATCAGAGATGGAAAGGTATCTCTCAGACTGGAAAGAACAAAATCAAATGAATATTGTACCATATTACCGTAGCACCACACATTCCAGGTCTCCTGGCTTGGACAGTTCAAGTACCATCGACACGGTCGAGACCGCACCGATATGCCGGCTTGCGCGAAGAATGTCTCTCCCACCGGTCTGTTGGGCCCGGGCGCGTTTCCAGAATAATCTCAGTTCCCTGTCTCCGAATTCGCGTCTGTCGCTTCTCGGACTGTCGAATTTTATAGGCCATATCCGCCAACTTTCCCCTAATAGCCATCAAGTTTGGCGGTAAATCTGTTCGTATCGTTTTCTTAGTATCTCGGAGAGCACTGGTATCGGACAGAATTATATCCTTGTCCTTATCCGTGAGAAGAGTGAGAATGATAGCCGGGGGCGGCTCGCTATCAGTATCGCCCAGCTGCCTCGCTTTGTGGCCCGGTCGCCGTGGAAGCCGATGACACGAAACAAACACCATACTTTCGACCACTTTGCTGCCTAATTTCACATCCTCCGTCAAAAAATTCCTGACCACCGTCTCGGTATTTTCTTTTATCATGTTGCCCTCGACTGGTACTCCGTAAATCCTCAAATTACGTTTCCTATCGTGCACCTCCTGTAGTGTAATTTTCTCTTCCAGCAAATTTATTTGCTCGAGTAGCTCCTCTTTAGTGGCTCTAATTTCTACCGATTTTATTTTCTTTATTTCATCTCCATAAAAGTTCAGGCAGTCCGAATGGTCGTCCACACGTTTTGTCAAATCTTTTACGGCAGATTCCACTCCTTTTATTTCAGCCTTTAGTGTAGTCACAACAGTATCCATTTTTTTTTGTAAGTCTGCTTGCCCACGTAAAAGTTCTTTCAGGGTGTCCTTCACTTCAGCCAGTTCTGTGCCCGCCATGTTCAACGTTATTTGTTCGTCGTATGGCGACGTCATGTATTGTCAGTTGACATTGTTTTCGCGCTGACTTCTGAAAACTCCGACAATTGCGTCCTTTTTTGTAAATTTCGTTCTTCTATCTAATTTCTTATGCGACTTTATGAGTTCAATGGCAGCGTCATCAATCGTTCAACGAAATCGTAAAACTCGTTCTTTGTAGACGCCATCGCTTCGTCCGCCATCTTGACCATCATTTACGTTTATTTTTATGTCAAGGTACATATTCTTGTTTACAATCGTATTTCATCCAAACGTCACAAGTAGGATTTTCACAAAAAAAATATCTATATATAATAAACATAATCTATAGGTGTTCGTACCACGGTCATTATTTGACGATCATCTTCTAGCGTTCGTGGTTCATCGTTCAACGTTCTTCGTTCAACGCTCTTCATTCATCGTTCAACGGTCTGCGGCCTCCGTTCATATTTCTTTCTGTGCGGTTTTTAATTCGGTCCGTTCAGTTCTATTCTTTCATCGTTCCGGTTCTAAAGCGTTTCAAATGAACGCTAAAGGGAACGAAACGCAAAACACAAATGGATAGATGAACACAATTGAGTCGGTAGTTAATGCAGAGCGATCACACAGGGGCTCGTTACCGTTGTTAATTGGTTAAATAGGTTGATTATAGGGGGGTCGAGGTCGGCAATAAAAGAGAATCAACCTATTTAACCAATTAACAACGGTAACGAGCCCCTGTGAGCGATCACGGCCCCCTGTAGCGATCAGTCTAGATCTAATCTTTTATTCTAGTAAATAAAAGGTTAGTAGAAATACACATTGATTGTATTTAATTTCTTTACGGATAGTACAGTTTTGACGACGAGAATCTTCCCCAGAAATTATTTCGATAATAAGGGAAGTGTTTTAAACTAAATTAAGATACAATACCGGTAATAAAAAAAATCGTATTTTTCCATTCGAGATGGGGTCTCGAGTCCTTAAGATAGGATTAACAGCTGATGCAATGGTGTATGTCGCCTGCCACGCTGTTTAATGGAATGATGCTATCGTATAATTTACTTCTATCTTTACTTCTTTTCCCAATTATATTGATATATCTCGTGTATGTTGCACGTAATTACATACTCAACTCACCGTAAGATAAGCTTTCAACTAATTGGCTACATTGGTCATCATTAGCATAGCAAAGATTTTTCGCGTGGGAAGCATGGACGCCCGGACATGGTCAGAGGTCCTTGGTTATGATATGTTTAACACTAAACATTCAAGAATATTTAGAATATATTTACAAAATCACATTGATGTGAAGTAAAGCTGAGGTTTGCTGCATTTTTAACAGAGACGTTGGACTTGGTTCTCTTCTTTGGTGCTGGAAATGGACAAACTAACCTACATTGTATAAATGTTATCCTCATATATAGTGTCATCTTCATTTTATCCAGTCATTTTCTATGTTCCCATTTCGAACCTGCCTTGATTTATCATCTTCGTTACACCAAACCAATTTCTACATTCCCACTTCGAACTTGCCTTGGTCGGACGGGCTGCCATGATTGTTCAAAATCAGAAATGTCAATTTCATCTTACGAACCAATTAAACACAGCACATGCCTCCTCTGTAGGCTGACGCAACGACAATGCCAGACAATCGCTGACGCCGTCTCAGAGCACGTTTCGGAAAGATAATGGATAATGCGTAAGGCCCCATAAAAAAAAATGCCTTGTTTCCCCTCACTGACTTTTCAAAAAGTCGGACGGGTGGTCCTTTTTTATTTTTTATTTCCGGAAGGGCATAGGAATGGTTCAGTTCATTCAAGAATCCACTGATATATGGATAGTGATAGTCTAATTTGGTCCTAAAATATATACAATTCATTTTAAAGTTTCATTTTGTACACGGTCTTGCTAAAGACTGAATAAATACACTGGATAAATCGACAGAAATCCCATGGCGTTTGTATTTCCATTCTCACCTCCTGCATACTGCTATATGTGAGGTCATCTCAGTCTGATTTCGTAATCGCAAACTCTCCATTCCTATGCAGATAGACAGAACTCGGAAGATGGTATTGCTAAAATCTGAATCATTGTGATTTGAAAGGAAAAAACTGGGGATTTTATTCCAGCAGGAAACATATAAGCTGAGATATTCTCACGAGATGGAGAACATGACGATCATGAATTGACGATCATGAATATTACCTTGGGCAGTCATACAATAAAGTCCGCTGGGCATGAAACTATATCACTGAGGAATGAACAACGTCAGTTCTTCAACGGAAAATAAATATCAACTATACATTTATACCGTGACAATGCTACAGATGTTGTGTTCCTGTGTTACTACTATATATTTTTATACGACTAGAAATTTATACACAAACAAAACGAAAATGAGATTACAAACATAAAATTGCAAACAATATCAATATCACGGACATGTCGCCTTGATTACAGCAAAGATACTTGTCATTGAAAGACCTTCAACGAGGTCCAATTACAAATCAAAAAATAACAGAATTATTATCAGTCTTGGGAGGGACGACTAGATAAACATCTTCATTATCTTCACACACAAAACAGTCAAGAAAGAAGTCTCGATCCAGAACAGTATTTAATAACCATGACATCCAATGGCGCACAGAAGAATCACACAAAGTAAGACTGTCGCGTATAAAATATTGACATAACCCCAGCTCCTCTGCCACAACAAGCATTCGTATAGCGCGCCACAACAGTTCCTGGTGAAAACCCAAGTCAGTTCAGCCTCATTTTCATACCAAAAGAAACACCAACAAGGCAGGTGAGAAAAAATAAAAAAAATAAAAATAGGGTGGGCGGAAAAATCGGGGCGGGCGGTGATGGGGAAACAGGGCATTTTTTATGGGCCTAATGCATATTCATGGCGCTGTACAGGCTGTGTTTGAACAATAATGGCAGCCCGTTCGCCCAAGGCAAGTTCAGAGCGTGAGCGTAGAAATTGGCTTTGAGAACGAAGATGTGATTTTTCTTACCCCCTTCAGTGTTCAAAATCCGAGGTGTAAATTTCATCTTCGAACGAGACGAACCAATCAGAAGGTACACGTCGATTGAGAGTAGAGTGACATCATCCTCAATTAGCGGCGACATACCTCCCAATATATGTTTGTGTTAGCCCACTGTATTATAGTCAGCCAATCAATAACGCTCTGGTACAACCCATTTCGAATTTCAACTGTTTTCGAGGTCAGTGACGTCTCGTGTATATTATTTATAAGTTTTTTGAACATTGAAGGGGCAAGATATATAAAGGGAAGTTCGAAGTGGGAACGTAGAAATTCGCTTGATAAAATGAAGATGATACAGTGTCAACAGCGGTAACTTACTCTAGTCACCTGTGTCCCATTGTTCTCGTCATATGACTGGGGGCGGGGGGCTCGAACGATATTATTGGATTTGATCAAAATGTATTAAATACTGTTGTGCGGGGGTAAGATGAGCAACGATTTGGCGTCAGACTCACGAAATATACTTCACAAGGGATATGCTGCAAGTTGTATTGTCATTTTCAATGAAAGATCTAACACAAAGCCTTACCCTGTGCTGTTTGAACAAATGACCAGCTCGGAAACTTTGAAAGGATACAAGCAATAATTCCTTTCACTACTGACACATGAAGACAGCTTTCAGTGTGCTTCAATGCTGATTATTCAGCGGTCTATCGATTTTGACGTGACTTCTCCACAACCTCTGCACACAGCCTCAGTGATTTGGTCGTGCATAATGAAATTTACATTTATCTCAACATCGATCATGATTCCGAACGGACGACAACTGATATTTATCCATACCAAGTGAGAAATAGTGATAGTATTGTCCTACCCATATCTTTAGGCCAAGTATATATGATTCTTTGAGGCATTTTAGAATTTGGAAACTAGTAGACAAACGAATTATTATGGATAGGAATTTCTTTGTTTATTAGTGGGCGACGTTCCGCTGTAGTTACTAACTCATCATTGGTTACGTTCCCCTGTGGTTACTAACTCATCATTTGCTATATAACCAGGCTATTTGTTGATTCGTCATTTGCTTCGAAAACGATGTTAGTAACTAAAGCGGAACATCACCAGCTAATAAACAAAGAAGTTGCTATCCATAATAATTCGTTTGATTACAAGTATAAAAATGGGATTATGCTTTGTTTGTATTTCTTTTTCTTCGGCGGCGATTCCTCGTACCCTGTTCCCAAATCCGTCCAATACTCGTCCAAACGGCCAGCGAGCAAACGACTAGCGAGTTATTGATGTCAATGTGTGTTCTGGAAATAGAGTATAAATTTCATCGAGATGCCGCCATATTTTCCAAGTATAAAAGAAGTTGGAGAACAGCAAATTGATTACTGGATGTTAGATACGATATTGAGGATTCTTTAATGCATACACTTATAGCAAATTATAAAATCATAACGTTTATCCAACTCGAACGATTATATAAAGTCTATAAAATTACAGTCTAGGTGTGACATAATCAACTTTTCCACAGGAAACTATAGCAACAAAAGTTGTTGTTCATCGGGTAATTTTTACGAATCTTTCTTCTTTTGCTATGTTTTATAATTTCGTGTATTGCTGATGACTGCTCTATTGTGATTTACTTCGAGAAGAATAAACAGATCCTTTTTTCTTAGATTCCTGGCTATCATATTATCATTTCTTCTGAGTCGAGGATGCATGACCTTTTTGAATAAATTATATGGAAGCTGCACATAGACCTACACATTTTGTTCCTGTTCTCTCTATTTGAATTGAGATATTTGTTCTCAAATTCACATTTGTCCTGAGCTGTGAAATATTGGGAGTTGAATTTCTTGGAGTTGAAATTCCTGCATGGGGTTGAAAATCTTGAAGATAACAATCTTGAAGTTAATTTTCGTGCTTTAGCTTACTTGATATTGGGTATAATGCCAGATTTAAAATCTTGAAATTTGACTTTTGAATGTGTGAATACATATATTCCTCAAACTAATTGTTTCTCTTGATCAGCATAGACAGAGCATTGCCAAACATTTCATAAATTGCCAGATTCAACAAGCAAAGTTAGCCAGACTCTAGTCCGACATGCGACCCCTACAAGACATTTTATTATGCTGGTTTTTATTTAATGTAATATATTCAATATAGAGCAGTGATCTATGCATTTTTACATAATTGCATTACAAATTTTACAACCAAGTACAGATTTTATAGCAATGCAGAAGAGGTCAGATCTAGGTATTTACACTTTTTTTTTAATTTATGGATCAATATACCACTAGTGCTTTCATTATAATCATGTGCCCAACAAAGTGAATAGCTCACAATCTGGTGACTCATTGATTGCATTGTCAGATCGTTACATACTGACGGTGCCAACATTGTAGTCGACATCTTCATCTTATCAAGCGAATATCTACGTTCCCACTTCGAACTTCCCTTGATATATCTGGCCCACTTCCAATCTTAATAAATTTAAATCCTGTATATGCTTCTCTATCATATGGTCGCTAGAGGATCTTATACTCGCCGATCTCCCTCCATGTTTTGTTCACATCTGGGGCTTCAAACTCTTGACCAATCGTAGCCCATCTTCTGTACCCTCTGAAGCCATGCCTCGAAGCCGACTATAGGCTATATAGGGGTACTTCGTATATCTAAATCATGAATATTCCAGCGATAAAACAAGAAATATCAACATTTCTTTTCGATTCTCTCTTTCGAGATGTACTTTTACCGATTCAATCAATTTTCTGATGACGTTCCACTATGATGAAACAGAAATATTGCAGAGAAAATACCCGATATGCAAAAATAATTCAGTCGCTCGACGAAATTACTCCCACTTACATGTTCAGAGCCTCTTCGAGGACCCTTCATGGACCAAATTTTGCGAATATTTGGCGAAATTATCCCCTGATCCGACTGAAAAAGGTAACAGTAGGTACAAAGGTATGTCAGACTTTAAAATATCTCTTATAACGAGTCGACTTTTCTGTCAGAAATTTCTCCAATACGTTGTGAAGTTGAGAGGGGTTGATCACTCGCTCAGACGCCGGGTTTCTCATTTCCAGCTGACAGCGCCTGTCGAGCTCGAATGTTTCGTCGTTGCTTCTTAACGACTTCCACCTATCATAATGCCGTCATTTATAGATAGTATAATTCCCATTTAAATTGATGTCATTTAATTCAGACATCTGGTATGTCTATTTTTTATGAAACAACGCGGGAGCCGATGTCACCTTTTCTCGCTGAGGTCGAGCGTCGAGTTCGGGAGTGGAAATGCCGCTACCTAAAAACGGATGTGATTGGTCCGTTTTCAGCACTGCATATTCATGATATGACATCACAGAACATGGAGGGAGATCGGCGAGTATAAGATCCTGCAGCGAGCATACGATAGAGAAGCATATAGGATTTTAATTTATTAAGATTGGCCCTCTTCAATGTTCAAAGAACTTATAAATAGACACGAGACGTCACTGACCTCGAAAACATTTGAAATTCGAAATGAGTCGCACAAGAGCGTTATTGATTGGCTGATCTATATAGTGGGCACCATATTAGGAGGAAGGAGGCCGCTAATAGAGGATGATGTCACTCTACTCTCAATCGACGTGTACGTTCTGATTGGTTCGTCTCCCGTTCGTAGGCGAAATCTACACCTCGGATTTTCGAACACTGAAGGGGGTCAGATAAATCAAGGCAGGTTCGAAGTGGGAACGTAGAAATTGGCTGGATAAAATGAAGGTGTGTAATCTAGCTAGCTGCTTGGCGAATATGTTCAGCACTATGGCCAGATAGCCTTTCACATGACATAATGATCAATAATGAAGTTTCCGAACACTATTTTTGTCTATTTTATCTATGGTTTTGACAACTGAAAATACCGATAAGATTAATTAAAATATTGTCTTCTGCACTAACCGTGGATTTTCAGATTCTCTTCCTGGCAGAGAACATGGAGAACCTCCATGAAATCAGGTCAACTTGATGTTTCTATTTGTTAACAATGGAATGTGATAGGAAACATAGCCTGAGATATGAAAATGTGCCAATTGAAATTTATACAGATCCAGACGAGAAAATGGGTCCGTGTAACCTTGCACAATTCAATTTTCGTTTTTCGTTTTTGGTTTCTCAAAATCAAAAATTGAAATTTGACCGTCAATTTTCAATTTTCGTTTTTTGTTTCTGTAATCTCAAAATCAAAAATTGAAATTTGACCGTCAATTTTCAATTTTCGTTTTTTTTTTTGTGATCTTAAAATCAAAAATTGAGATTTGACCGTCAATTTTCAATTTTTGATTCTGGGATTACAAAAACAAAAAACGAAAATTGATATTTGACAGTCAATTTTCAATTTTCGTTTTTCGTTTTACTTGACGCAAAAATGAAAATCAAATATTGAAAATTGCCTCGAGTTGTCCGTTTTTCGTTTTTTGATTTTAACTTTGATGTATCAATGTTAAGTTCGCACGTGGACGGGTTATGATGTCACTTCCGGTATGACGAGTAGAATAGAAAACGCAAATCGTGTCGTATAAGAGGTGTGGAGCGTGAGAGGCCTGTGGCCCACCAGGCCATCCTCGGGAGCCAGTGTATTGATCGATTTGTTAGGGTATCTATGCATTGCCTTGGTTAGTTGCCCACGGTAGTTCTGGATAAAACAGAGATCAAGGGGTATCCTCTAAATCAAACCAATTATTGAACAGGCTCAGCAAGCTCATTGTGCCAAACCACTAGCTGCAATGTTTGAGATGTGACATCGCTGGCATAACTTTGATGTCAGGCTGAAATCGTCATCGAGAGTCAAAGCAAAAAACCGCCGGCTTGGGATACCGACATGCTAACCTCGGGGGATGAAATGTTCGAGATTGAGGCAAGGACTCAAAAACTCACTCGAATCATCAAAATGTCCGGGTAAACCCTGTGAGAGGATTCACGATTTACCTGGACTTGTGAAGATGCACCAGACAGGTCTGGATAGGTGGCATCCCGCATTTGTCATTGGTTATTGGCATTGAGTCAATCAGGACGCAGTCTTAGATTTTCTCATTTCTAAAAATAGATGTTTAGAGCGTATACAAAAGCGAACAGCATTCCTGCACACAACCGCTATTTGTTATTGATTTGAAATATAGTATTCATAAAGATACCAGCAAAGATTTAATACCAATAAGAGTAAGCATCGCGGTGATGGGCCGCGAAATCCGTATATGGCCAGCGTTCCGTAAACCATCATTCAAACAAGCACACAAACGTCACGTTTGATGCCAGACGTCTGACTGCTTCAACGCTTCAGGTCCAATCTTCATTCTCTATTTTTGGGACCTGAATCGTTGGAGCGTTTACATGCCCGTCAACGTTCAGCGTCAAAACGCTTCAACGCTTTAAGTGCGGATGTCAAAAGCTTCAACGCATCGACGCGGGAAGTTCCTTTTGGGGTTATGATTAGAGTACCTACGTATTTAATATTTTACCCTACTTTAATGAAACTCATATGTGTATCAACAGTGTTGTTCTCCATATAATGCTTCACACCTACTGCACAAATGCCTACTCACTTCTAGACATGCGCAGTTGGCCCATTATAATCTAGCTCGAATGCCTGGCTCCAGGGATCTATAGTGTGGTGACACTCCCATATATTTCCATATTGTGCTCCACACCTGCCTAAACAATCCGATTTGCGTTTTCCATACTACTCCGCGGACCGAAAGTGACATCATAAGCCTTGCGCAGTTAACATTGATGAGTCAAAGTTAAAATCAAAAAACGAAGTCGAGGCAATTTTCAATATTTGATTTTCATTTTTGCGCGAAGTAAAACGAAAAACGAAAATTGAAAATTGAATGTCAAATTTCAATTTTTGATTCTGAGAAACCGAAAACGAAAATCGAAAATTGAAAATTGACGGTCAAATTTCAATTTTTGATTTTGAGAAACCAAAAACAAAAAACGAAAATTGAATTGTGCAAGGTTACACGGACCATAATATTACAGTTTATTGTTTGTTGAGGAAAATTGCCTATTTAAGTCAGATCGCCAATCCATACATATAAACACATTAAGTTCTGATATCTGCTCTCTGGACGTAGTGGTAAGAAACATCTCATCAATGTGAGTACAATGTGCCATATTGTATTCTAAGAAGTTATCAGGGTCAAGGTCATCCGTTGACTCCATCTTGAATCTGACGGGTTTGAAGAACATAGAAGTCAGCACGGAGATATTCGGAGTTGTTTTCCACATCACGTTGTCTTTTCAACCTCATGATAAACTGTTGTACGCGTATATGTTTTGTAAGCAGCTGGCTTTTCTTCAAATTTCTTTTCTTCATTTCATCTTATTATACACCTATGCCCGCGGTCCTATGCGTATAACATTCGCACGTGCATCCAATATACTGGACGCCTACTTATTGTACATGCAATGTCTCCTAACAAGAGAACATGAATTACCGGGGCCTCTTTCTATTTACAAACAAAGAAGCGGTCAACAAAACCCCCGCATTTGCACCTCGGCGATGATCAGAAACAACACACATTTTGATACATCATATTAAAATGTAAGAAAATGGAAGGAATAATGTGAATGGGTGGATGTAGACAGTTGATGAGAGATGGGAGCAAATGGAATCACGGTAACCCACAACAGCGCGAGACAAACACCACAGCCATACATGCAAATGGTGAGATTTGGCGCAAGGATAGCTGGCGTGTTCAAAATGGCACAACCGATCAATTTTATTCAATCGATTTGGCAATCAATTATGTCTGTGAGAAATTAAGTTTGCCTTGTGCGTTGAACCCTCAGTAGAAGCGAATATTACATAAAATCATAAACAGGCAACATATGCTAAGGCTTTTGCCAACAGGATTCGGGGGAAAAGTGTTTGCTATAGCTTGGCGCCTCCAGTGATGGTCAAAGTAACTTCAGTACTTCACTAACTTACATTTGAAGGGAAAATGAAGAGCAACTCGACAACTGATCTTATTCCTTTATTATTAAATAATATTTGAGCATGGATGGTCAATGGAGTTATCCAGCTGATGGCTGTAACCCGCGGAAGACCAGTCTCATCTCATTGAATTACAACAGCTTCCGTTGATGAATAGTCATATCCTGATATTTTAATTTAATGAGATGTAGGGCACTGGCGTTCCATAGGTGGCGAGGTTTGCTCTCCATTGCCATTAGCTGGATAACTTCATTCGTATAGAATCCTCGCCACATTTCACTACTCCATTCAACTGATAAAAAATGATATTTAAATGATAATAAAAGGAATAACTGAATATAGAGCTGAATTATTACTAAATGACCACCTACTTTGTCCCAATAGATTTCACCAACACAACGCCATATAGCATTGATTTTCCCCCAATACGAAGTCTGATAATGGATCAGGTATCCAGGTTACCACAACTGGTATCAAGTCAGTATCCGTCTTGAGCACAAATGAAATATCAGCTGAACATTAAAGTATTCGTCGAATTGAATGAGTGAGTGAATATGATTTAGCGTCGCTTTCAACTATATTTCTGTCATATCACGACGTTGGGTCCTATTCCTTTTCACACCCAGGAACCACACGGGTGGCGTCCTATTCGTTTTCACACCCGGGAACCCCATGTGTGCCTCAGTTAGTCGCCACTTACGACAAGCTCTCTCAGGAGCTGGGGCCTATTCTTACCATGACCTGCGGTGTGCACAATGACATCCCAGGTCAATCCCGGTAAGCCCCACGGGGCTCGTCGAATAGAAGGACATTTACGACTTTCTTCAAATTAGATTCTCTGCTCCCATACATATTTACATCTATTTTTCACTTGTAGGCCTAATCCTCAACATGTCAAATTAATTAGATTTCATCCATCCATGGTGTGACTTCCTTAAAACATGGAGAACAAGGGTGAGTGAGTGAGTGGATATGATTTAACGTCGCTTTCAACTATATTTCAGTTATATCACGACGTTGGGTCCTATTCCTTTTCACACCTGGGAACCCCACGGATGCCGCAGTTAGTCGCCTCTTTCGACAAGCTCTCCGATGAGCTGAGGCCTATTCTTACCACGACCTGCGATGTGCACAACGACATCGCAGGTCAATCCCATGAAGCCACACGAGGCTGGAGCAATCGACGAAATACACTGCACGAGTACATGGTAAACATAAATAGCATTTTCTTGTAAAACTAACACACAGGCAAATGGCAAAATATTTATCATTAAACATACACATGTTATATGTTTGTTACAAATCCTGTATATTTCCAGCTACTTTCTGTACGTAAACAATAAATTCACATCTGAACTTTGGCCAATGTGTTCCATATATTCACTTTAATAGGACACTCAGTTTTTGGAAATCCTATCTCAGGTTGGTGGAATTGCGATCAGTCCTCACCGGTGTCCCATTTTTTCTGATCACACCAACATCGATACATAAAATAGCAAGCTATGTGGGAACAATAGGAAAGCTATGTTTACAATAGCCATTCTCCCGGATAGATAATTCATCCGTGCAAAATAACTTGTTGGCATAACCATACTCATCTACTTGAAAAAAACATCCTACACATATCTACCCTAGCCCACTCTTCATTGTTCAAAAAATATTTTATTCAGAGATCAGGGACATGTAGTTTTGTACGTTTCTATTACACATTAACCTGTTCAAGCTCAGCATATATCACTTTTAATGCAATTCACATAATTTACAGTTTTACAACAATTCTGGTAGCCTTGTATGTTAAGCAGGATAATGGTCCTAAACATTCACTTGCTATACAAAACGAAAAACCCGTCATTGCCGTCGTTCTTTGAGTCTACTGGATAGCTTCGAAAGACTACGACACAGCGACTCAGGGAGTAGAAAACACAGACTTTTGCATTTCGTGAAATGGAGCTTCTGGTGTAAATTACTGACCAGTGAACTGTATCCAATGGTCATATTATCTATGGCTATCTCAAAGATTCCAATAATCAATTTCAATCAGATGCTCTAGGGCCATGTTTCCTGTTTGCCAGAAGAGGATAGAATGAAAGCCTGCAGTCGTCCATATTTGTTCAAAACAACATAGAAATATTTTTTCGGAATGATGTCTTCGGTAGTGAAGCGCCAGCAGGGCCTGGGGAAGTCCTGATTGGCCTGTGAACAGTTTTCTGAAGGCGCTCACAATAGCACCTCGTTACACGATGGCTTAAAAAAAACACAGAACAAATAACATATAGATCCAGTTGGGTAACCTCTGCCACCACACACCCTTGGCATTTAACATCTTTGATGTATTTTTTGACTGTCAGCTTTTTATTTTATTTTTTATTTTTATTTTTTCGGCACTCTTCCTCGGTAACAAAAAACTAAGTCTCCTTCTTCGGTCGATACCACTGTCTGTGGTTGTAAGTGTATTTTTGGATTTTGAACATTTAATCACATATAAAACACTGTCCTCTGAAGCTTGGAAACAGCGCTTTTGCAGTGTTTGGAGTGTAAAATGAATCTACTTGTCATGGTAGGCAAGCGTCAACTACCGTGGGTCGCAATATTTATTGTAAGGAACGTAGATGCTCGTTAGTAATGACTGAAGAAGTCTGGTGTTCTTTAATACTAAGCCAGTTTATTCGTATTGTTTTAGGAATGTTCTCACAAGCTGACAAGAGTGTTTTTATCTCATAAACCGTCGTAAGGATTTCGCATGTAGACTCTGGATTGCTAGTTGAGATTTCCTGGCTGGGTACTGGCTACGTAAAAACTACAACAGAAAGGGAATCATAGATGTACAATTCGTTTACATCACTTATATCAATTGCTTCATCGAAAACTAGGCATCAGATAACCTTCTAAATTTCTCTCCATAAACCAGTTATCAAGAACAAAATAAGCTTATCAGTTCGTCATATTACACATAAGTGCACAGAGAAGTAACTTATTCGTTATGAAATAGCAATACAAACCACCATAGATCCTCATAATCAACCGTACGCTTGCAAAATCTTGGCGTCACATTTTGGTGGAGGATAGTTCCCATGGCCCACAATCAAGTAGCCTAGCTGTAAGCCTCAGCTGTGTTATTTGTTGGAATTTTTCCAGCAATTTCCACATGTTGTTGGGGCACTGTATTTACCCGTCCAACAATTTACGAGGTAGAAAAAACCTGTCCGAAAATAAAGAACCCGCCATTCTTTGCTCCATAGTCAGGCATCTTACCCCTGAGCCACGGAAGCAGCTGAAAGCTACCGCTGGATTTTTTTTTATATACATAACACAAACCTAACCCTAACCCCAAAACCCTAAACCTAACCTAACCCGTAACCAGTAATACTGATTTAACGCTAATTAGCGCAAATTTGCATCCTAATTAGACGTTTGCATCCTAATTAGACGTAATCACCTGAGTTCATGGTCACGTGATTTCCTGGCCTAGGCTACTTGATTGTGGGCCATGGGAACTATCCTTAACCGCAATGTTCTCCAACCACCTCGCTGGGGGTCTAATAACACCCAGCCACCAGTCAGATTTTTGGACCGGATTCGAGGCCTTCGCGCACATCGCCGGAAATGACATCATATATAGTAAAATAGATGTTTACCGAACATTTCGATTACTTTTCAAGCCTGCATAATACCTCTGTTGACCTAGCGTTAAAAAGAATTATCTGGAGATAATTTTCCCTGTTTATCTGGACAGAGCATATGAAAAGTAGTTCGCTCATGTGCAACACTAAAGGAGTTGTTCGGTCGGATTCAAACTGAACCATGCGTTGGTTGGTTTCCCCTATACGTCATAGCAACGTAATAAAGGTCAACTTCCGCTATTGGTGGCAGGGATGGTAATGGAGCCTGCGAAATGGACACCTCACTCGATCCAATCAGTCCACTAGGGGCCCCTCTCGCCCCTGAAGATTGCCGAACATTCTCATGAAAACCCACGTATTTGGGACTACTTTCTGTTCGCGGAGGCAGACCGCATCACCGCCAGACCGCAGCATCACGGAGGAATACATCCCCAGGTCACGCCCGATTGACGTAGACCGGAAGTGACGTCATACACTTGCGCAGAACACTCCTGCGCACACCGCCCCATGACCGCCTTAAACCTGCGCAGAAACACCTGCGCAGTGGGGCAAACCTGACCCAATCGGTCTTTTGTATACTACTGCTGAAAGCCGCCCCCGGCTAGGACAGGCCCCAAATCGCCGAGGCCTGATCAGGTTCAGGGTAATTAGATATAGATGCAAGCGTCAGATCCGACATTCAGAAGTAGCGACCGTTTTACATAGAGAATTTCTAAATCGATAATACCATTTTCTTTCAGCATCAAATATTTTTATTTGATAATTCGGCCGATTCATCATTGATATTAATTCCGTCTTCTTCCCAGCACTAGCCGTACGTGATGTGCCGTTGGCCGTTAAAGCAAGATACGGTATGCCACGATTTTACACAATTGGATAGGGGTTCAAAGTCGCCAATAGTGATCAACCGATGACGCTGCGATCCAATTTTTACCGTGATGATGGTTGCCCTTTACAGCCCGGTTGTTTTGTCTTCTATTAATTGTCTAGACACGTTCTAAAAGCTTTGTCAAAAATAAGCTTTCATTATTAAGATGAAGGCTGATGATATTTTGCTGAGACACGGTTATAGAGAAAGGATCAGTAAGAAAATAGCGCGAGGAACTGATGTCCGTGATATGATGGTAGATGTATTGAGCGGTAGAGCAGCGCCAACCTCCATTCGTGGGACGGCTGATTATAAATTTGATTTGTCACTGCCATGAACTGAAAATGGGACATCTTTTCTGGGTTTGGGATTTCTTGTGCTGTGTTCTTTTCATTTCAACAAAAGTAAACTCTCTCAAGGTTTGTGAAGTTCACGAAAAAAAAATATGCAAACTTGTTAATGAAACTGTAAAGCAAAGAGCGTGATCTGTTGACTTTATATCTGAGAGTACAGGGATAGGTTTGAAATTCATGCTATCTCCTATTCATTTCATTGAGCTGCGACAGGGCAATCGTGGCAAACAGAATTACGGGCATTTCTGCCGATTGGAGGACTGGTCGATAGTTTTTAATTCCAACCACATCCCGAGATCGATGTTTGACAAATACTCTGTCCAGTAGGACGGTTATTCGCAGTAGAGAACCTACTCAAGAGATCATAGCTGCTTGATACTGTAAGTCAACAACAAAAGCTTGGGAGAAAACATGGCCGGGATATGAAAAATCGAATCACCGTGTAAATACGCGAACCCCGTGTAAAGGAGATATATTGGAGAATGTGGAATAACTGATATTGTTACGGACACTAACCTTGTTTCTGAATACGATGCCAGTTATTCAGTTACCTTTTTAATAGAATGAAACTATTGAGATTTCGATATGTGGAATAGTTTGTTGATCTGTCAATTGTATTTCTTCTAGAAGTAGAAATGAAATCAAATTTAGAATATATTTTTTAATGTACAGTGCTACAATATTTCATGTCCAGGCCTTTTATACCGTTCTCAGTGCGTGCAGTGTTGTAATTATGCGGCACGTCTTCATATCAAGGAAATTTTGACTTTTCCCTGTGTTCTGGCATTGACTGAAGGAAACGACTTTGCTCATTGTTAATTAACGCTATTTTGCAATGCTCCAGAAATCTTCTGATTACTGCATGGTTAAGGCAATGTTCCTAATATTATTCTCTGGTTAACCCTACCAGGCATGGGTGCCCACGCAATAAAGAAGTTGTTATCCTTGGAATAGCTTTGTGATATATACGCCGACTTCTAAATGCTTATCAAAGAAAGTACTATTACTCTGGCTAATTCAAATAGTTTAAATAAGATTTTGTTGAGATTGGTGCAGAGAAGAATTAGCTCCAGTTTACCTGGTCTCTCTCTCAAATTGAAATATCTTGTACACAGAGTGATCCAAAGTGAAAAATTCAGCCAACAAATCCTCACTGTACATAATAATTTCCATAAGTTTGAATAACCATGCATACTAACAACGAGGCCATACTCGAATTTCACGTTGACGCGGGTGTACTTGGATTTCATTTTGACGCGGGTGTACTTGGATTTCACATTGACGTGGATGTACTTGGCCTTCACACTGACACGGATTTATGGATGAAAAATACTATCTGGCTATCCCAAATATATGTCAGTAAGTACCCAAACGTTCAAAAGAGTCGAGACTCATGCTTTGTGTGGCAAAGAAGAAATATCCATCTCGCAATCTGTCATGAAATGTTTCTCAACAGATTTCTAATTGAGAGAACTGGTCAAACTATCACTTAATCTGACTCATTGAGAGTACTGGTCAAACTATCACTTAATCTGACTCATTGAGAGTACTGGTCAAACTATCACTTAATCTGACTCATTGAGAGTACTGGTCAAACTATCACTTAATCTGACTCATTGAAAGTACTGGTCAAACTATCACTTAATCTGACTCATTTCCA